>APFE031264089.1:0-11740 GCA_000404065.3 Pinus taeda | reverse complement strand
GTATTCCAAGCTGAATGTTGGGCAAAAACATAGTGACAAGGATCACTTGTGATTAATTAATGGCTATCGAAATTGGCAAAGGCAGTGGCAATGGCTTTGGAAAGCTCCACTCCACCCAAACTCGAGGCCCCACGGCCAAGGCCAAGAACAACCATGGCCGCCTAGGACCACAGGGCCTCGACCCTAGGCATGGGGTAGTTGTCCAGCTCCTCTCTGCCCAAGCCCGAGGCCCCGTGTGTAACAACTCTAGGTTAAAAATCTATGTAATAAAGTTAATAAAGGCAAAATAATAACCAAAGTCATGGGACACGTATTCCAAGCTGAATGTTGGGCAAAAACATAGTGACAAGGATCACTTGTGATTAATTAATGGCTATCGAAATTGGCAAAGGCAGTGGCAATGGCTTTGGAAAGGTATGAGGCATTAGGCCCCACGGCCAAGGCCAGGAACAGCCATGGCTGCCCAGGACCACAGGGCCTCGACCCTAGGCATGGGGTAGTTGTCCAGCTCCTCTCTACTCAAGCCCGAGGCCCCGTGTGTAACAACTCTAGGTTAAAAATCTATGTAATAAAGTTAATAAAGGCAAAATAATAACCAAAGTCATGGGACACGTATTCCAAGCTGAATGTTGGGCAAAAATATAGTGACAAGGATCACTTGTGATTAGTTAATGGCTATCGAAATTGGCAAAGGCAGTGGCAATGGCTTTGGAAAGGTATGAGGCATTTATTGATATTTTATTTATGAAAATAATGGAAAATAAGAGAAAAGGGAGGTTTAAAGTCACAAGTTGCATGTGAGGAGGAAATGGAAGGAAAATAATGGAAAATGAAGAAATGAGAGACCTCAATGATAAAAAGGCTTATGAGGCTTCTGAGGAGTATTATTATGTAAAGGCACTGGTCTAATATTTCTATTTTGTGGTTTTCCTAATCAAGCTTAATTGATCTATCTTAACATTACTCATATGAATATCATTAATACTTGCCTTAATTAATAACCAAGTTACATCATTAGCAAATTGCTTTGCCAGAGATCTCCTAGACCTTGTTGTTTTATGCATCTCTCATCAAACATCTACCTACAGGGACTGCCCCCCTTGACTTAGCTAGGAGAGAGTCTAAACAGAGTAAGTAGGGATCATAGTGACAACCCCTACTCTGAGTGTTGTCGCGGTGCCTAGACACTTTGTGCGACAACAGCCCTCACAATCTACAAGGAGTACACTGATCTACCATTGTTGAAGATTGCAGATACATGGTTTGCCTCTTCATTCATTATGTTGAAGAGGTTGAGGGAGGTCAAGACTGCTCTTGGAGCCATGGTTATTTCAGAGTTTTGGTCTTTTTGGAAGAAGACAGATCAAGCATCCTAAAAAAGAGTGAAGGACACAATGTTAGATGATGCTTGGTGGGAGAGGGTAGATCTACTTATTAATATCATGGACCCTATCATTGCTTTGCTACAATTTGCAGATACAAACCAACCCATCTTAGGAGAGGTTTATGAGGGATGGGATTCCATGATTGAGTCTGTGAGGACCATTATTTTACAAAGTGAGTGCCCCGAGTATGAGACATCATCAGAGGCCTTTTTCACCACCATACAGGATATTATTGTCAGCAAATGGGACAAGAATTGCACAGCTTTGATTGTTTGGCTCACTCATTGAACCCAAAATATTACAGCCATGAGTGGCTGAATGGTGAACCTTCCCGCAAATTCCCTCCTCACATGGATGGTGAAATTTCACAGGGAGGAAGGATGCATTCAGGCGGATTTTTCGGGATAGAGCATCGCTTGATGAGGTGGGGGATACCTTTGCATAGTGCTCCACCGGCACTAGTCAATTTGCAGGATATGATGTGATTAGAGACAAGTGGGCTAAGAAGCCCTATTATTGGTGGGAAACTCATGGGGCAACAAGCCCTCTTCTACAGCGGTTATCCATGAGGCTCATCTCTCAGGTGACTTCATCCTCTTGTTGCGAGAGGAATTGGAACACATATGGAAATTTGTATAGTGTCAAAAAGAGCAGGCTTGAGCAGTCCAGGGCAGAGACAATGGTGTATGTGCACACCAACCTTCGTCTTATTTACAAGCAAAGGGATGAGTGGTTGAAGGGAAAGACAAAGATGTGGGATGCCTTTCCTGATGATATGGGTTTGGACAGCAGTGTTGAGTTGGCATTGACCAACTTGGATCTTAATGAACTAGTGCTAGAACCTGTCACTTTTGATGCTGGTGATATTGTTGAGAGTTCATCCTCCACAGCAGCAGATGCAGAGATGACATTATATACAGAGGAGAAAAGTGGTGACCATGATGATGACAGTGATGCTGATTTTGATGATGATGATTCATGACTCATGAGTCATGACCTACCCTTGTTTTGTATTTTCTATTTCTATTTGCCATTAGCATTGCTACTACCTATGTAACACATTTTGATTTTGACGACTTGATGAGAAAACTGCAGTTTTTTGTCTTTCTCCTATTGGATCATTGATGAATCTGTCACAAATTACAATTGTATTTGTATGCATAATGTTACTTTGTAAAACTTACATCTAGATCTATGTTTAAATTTGTATCATGCATGAGAAATTGTGTAAGAAATATCTAATTTTTGATACATACACACACACACACACACACACATATATATATATATAATTTGTCCTAACGTGTCTTGTTCCCGGGGGTAAACGTGCCTGTGTCGGACACTCGAATCCTCGTGTCCTGCATGTCCCGTGTCCCCATGTCAAGGGACTTCGGTTACAGTTCAGACCTGAGGAAGGTTCAGGCCTACGGCCACCTCCGAATTTGTGGATAGTCACCCAACCTATGAGCTAACTCCTCCAACTAACATGTAACTCCTGCACTATCATGGAGAGAACTTTGGCCCTTTCCCAACCTCTACTTCTAGCCCAGAACAGAGGTCACAGCCTTCTTTTCTCTCACAAAAAAACTCTACAGCCTGATCATAGAACTGTCACACTTCAAATAACTATCCCAGAACATCTTTTCTCCTAGAGTCAATCTGCTAGAACTTTAGACAAGAACAGAACTAGAAAATTCTTCCTTATCTTCTTCTTGGCTTGGCTTCACTTGAGATCTGCAGCTGCTTCAGGTAGCTCCTTTTTTCCATCGATGCACTTGTGATGTCACAAAAACTGCTGCCCAAAAAGAAACTTTAGGATAGTCTTCTTCCAACTGCATTCTCTGTGTGCTGGTCTAGATTATGTTCACTACTTTGATACCATGTAGAAAATCCACGAAATTCTGCAAGTGCTAATATGAACAACCTGAAACTAATTTCTTTTCATATAGACACAGAATTTCTCTACTTATTTTGCAGCGGAATAGGAACAGAAATAAACATGGTCACACAATGACAAAAACACAATATTTTCCAGAGAACCCAACTAGGAAAACCCTCTTCTTGTTGGGAATTTTCTTGATAGAAAACTAAGCAATAGATCTCTTACAAACACAACTTTTTTCCAATAAAAACCAAGTTGATTTCTCCCTGGCTGACTAGGCTTGAAACATTTGCAAGACCATGATCTCCTTTCCTTCTCCTTTGCGCAATCCTGAAGGCCTATTTCCAAGTGCAAATCCTCCTAAATCTTAGCGCATAGGCTACCCCTATAAAATAGGAATTTCCTCCTATTTCTTAGTGCGATTCCCAAGGAAAATCGCTCTCTACCAACTTGCATACAAGCTCCTTCTTGCACACGCTCTGTCACAAGCTCACACGCAAACTCGTGCTCAAGGATGATTACAATTGTGTCTTTGCTCCTCCTTATAAAACAATTCAAATAGCTAAATATAGCAAATTATATTTTAGGAAATTGATTTGTGATTGATTGAGTTAACCTAGTTGAACTAAATCATGCAACTCGTCCCATCTCAATTCTAGAACTTGAGACTTAGTTATTTGTCCTTTTCCCAAATTAACTCGCACTAGAAGACAAGAAACTGGACCTTCCACTTCAGCGCATTAGTTAACTGTTTCATAACTTGTCTAAACTTTTAGAAAAGAATCCTAAATTATAGGAATTTGTCTTAACTTATAGGGAACTCGAGCATGCTAAGGACAAACTCATTGTGGTCCTTTGATTAAGGCATAAATCAAGGAACCCTTCTTGCTACTATTTTCAACAAGGGGTACCCTTGCTTTACCCCAATGCTACTCCAGATGAAGTCAAAAGGTCATGTCATCCGAAGGAGACCCAAAACCAACTCATACAATCTCGTGATGGTTTCTATAAGGGTCTCAGAGATGCCAATATCACGAAGCTTTTGGATTAATGCCTCTCTTGGGATTGTGTCAAACACTTTCCAAATGTCTACAAAGTAGAAATAAACATTCAAAGAGCATTGGTGAGCCTCCTCAATAATGTCTTTGAGTGTGAATATGTGATCAACCGTCTAAGAGTTTAGGTGGAAACTGACTTGCCTCTAGCCCTGAGGTGTCAATTCTCCAACTCATCTGAAAAACCACAAGTGTAGGATTGTCGCATAGAGGTTGGAGAATGTGTGTCCAACCATGATAATCCAATAGTTGTTTTGATCATGACTACTACCCGATTTGTGGGCGATTCATGGATCGGGTGAATGATATATCTAGACAAAGAATGGGGGAAACTAAAGCATACCACACGATAAAAAAAATCAAGAATGAGGGACTAGAGACTGGTTGCCACACTTGAGAAATTTGACCTAGAAGCCTTTCTCATCTATTCCTTGATTAATGCTTCTAATCCTAGTTTCTCTCCTTGTGTCTCTATCAAAGAAGAGGTAGCATAAACGCGGGCAAGGGATATAGGTGTGGGATTGTCTAGCAATGTTGCAAAGGGAGGTCGATCATGGGCAAGAACATGGATTGGCGGTCTAGGTGTGGTGGAATGGTGCCATGTTTAAGAAAAGGGGTACACCAAAAGGTTTTTGGGGAGTGGCAGAGGATCGAGCAAAGTTCATAACTCCTCAAGGAGAGGAAAGTTCATTTCTTATGGTGTAGGCAGCAACAAGTTGAGGGGTCATGTTTTAGGGTGAATTGAAAATACTTGTGGAGGGTTTTGCATTCCTCGTTGAACTAATGGTTCATGGGGTTAGATCCAAGGGTGGGCACAAGGTGTGCTATTGAGTTAAGTGGGGATAGGAATCAAGGGTTGCCTCTTCTAAGCCCTAGCATTTGTTTCATACTTGGTTGCGGTTGTGTCTAGTTGTATGAAGTGAGAGATGGGGGTAGAAACTTCTTAAGGAGGATGGTGTAGAAGTCGACATATTCTCTATTCAAAAAGGAAAGTGGTGCAAGAGAGCGGTGGAGGAAGGGGGATGCAAAGAGGGAGAAGGTGAGGACGACATGGTCAACCAAAGGGAGGGGAGTCAAAGAGAAGGGTCAAATATGTGGGATGAGGCCATGGTTGGCGAGGGCATTGTCGACCACACTTGCCCTATATTATGGGGGAAGCAAGTGAAGCCCCCTAGCCTAGGGTAGCAAGGGAGGCCATTCAAGATTAGGAAATGATGGGATTCACCAAGCTATAAAAGGTGTCTCTCACATATTGTGAAGGACTTGATCCTAACCTTGAAAATCTTGTGGAGCCCCATGAACTCTGACTCTTAACTTTTAGAGACAAAGTGCATCCTTGGCTCTATCACATAAAGACACCTATAGGTTTTTGGCAATGTTGCAAACATCCCAATAACATCCTGATTTTATCAGAAATCACGATTTTTTGGCCTAGCCGATGTTTGTCGATTTTTACTAATATTTTGATGGTATCTTAATTTTGTCGATTTTGCCAATTTTTACCGATATTTTCTCGATTTTTAGGTTTTGCAAACCCTTGTCGATTTTATCCCGATGTCGATGTTTTCAACATTGGTTTCTAGTACAAGCATTGACATCCCCCAAAAGAATGGCCTCCGCAGTGGTGAGGTAAAGGGAGATGTTAATGTAAAAGTTAAAGAAAGGGTGTAAAAGTTAAAGAAAGGGTCCCCCTTGAACTGCCTATGAATTGCAAAGTGTCATCACATTGGCGAGAAATAACATAGAGCAATGTAACTATATGGAAGTAAGGGGACACTTTGATGGAACAAATCCCACAAGAACCTACCATGCTTGTCTAAGACAACTATTACCCACCAAAATAGGTAACCCCCTAGGAAAAAAATTCTCCTATTTTGGATAGCCGACCAGTGAGTAGCCTTACACATTAGCTTGATGATGATGATATGTCAGGTCCTCCAGCATTTGCATTAGTCCCTACACCTCTCACCACCTGACATTCCTCTTGGATGAAGGTGGGCTACCACTCAATAAGTACTTTGATCATTTTGCAATCAGGTGATTTTATTTAATGTTTTGGGCATTTAGTATGGATAAAGGGGTGACTTGGATGATTGACCGATCTTGGCTGTAAATTTGTTCTCTTACCTTACTAGGGGTTAACTTTTAGCCCTAATCGTGTAGGACCTCTTTAAGGCCTTAGGGTTATAGGAGGGGCAATATTTGGAAGACCTAGATTGAAATAGCGTGTTCATTCTCCCTTCACCATACTTCACACTTTCCATGTCACATTATAAGCCCTTGATACCATGTCCATTCTTTGGGTTCAACTTGTCATAGGTTCATTGGGATTTGGCACTCTCTTTTACACATTTTTGAGTAGGGCCAAAAAACATTGCCTTGGAGGTTGATGCCACTAAAAGAATGGAAAAGCATAATATGGCAACAATGAAAGAAAGAAAATCAAAATGCAAAAGATGGTCGGGACATAATTCGGCATGTGGGAAAAAGCCTAATATGAGCTCATTAACCATCACTTGGTTGAGCACTTGATGCTCCATCACATCAAAAGGAACCCTTGCATGTCCCAACCCTAATGAGCAATAAACCGCTTCATCTTAAAGGGTAAATTAAATGCTATATCATAAAAAGCAAGCTTTGATCCTTAAGCTATGCACCAAGATACAAAGCATTATCAAAAGGAAGTAAAAGGCACACCAGAGGGGAGGAAAAATCGAGCTAAGCAAGGTAGCTCATGCATCCACGAAAGATGTGGACTCCCATTAGCTAGCCCCTTGACCATGGCACTTGGCCATGAGGTCTTTCCCCTCCATTGCCACTTACTTACACTATCACCTATTTATTGAAGGGTTAACCTTAGAAATGTCGCCTCCCCTTGGGGATTGGAAGCACCTAATAGGGTTTATTATTTAGCCACCCCTACAAAGGTAGGGAACACCTTTACAGAACTTGGTCTAGTTAAATATTTCAAGGTGATCCCAATTTGAAGTATTAATATGCCCTTAATACGTAAGTATGGTCCACTTAGATTCATTTATGATCTTAGTCTTTCATGAATGGTTGCTTTCATTTGAGTTTGAGTTGGTATTTTCAAGTGGTCCAAAGCAACATAGGCCTTGAGGGAACCCCATTCCACATGATGCCCAGGCTATACACTACATTCCAGAGAACATGATGACTTGGCAAATGTAGTGTTGCCCACTTTTGGAATAACGATGGACCTTTTGATGACTTCAGTAGTTGATATAGATCCCAGAGTAACCCCAGGAGCCAAAACACTAAACTTTTATTACCTAGCATGGAGGGTTCTTGATGATGTACTAGTGGACCCAGCATGGCCCCAAGCTGGCCTTGACACTGCTTGATGGGCATGCCATGATCTAGAGCCCAAATGAGGATGGCCATCCTTAGGATGATTGAGGAGGGATTGATGCATCTGATGGATCCCTAAAGCTAGAGAGAAGAGGCACCATGTTGCTTACTTGACACCCACGAAAATGACGTGTGGCACCCACAGATGGATTTTGGACCCTCGGAGCTGCTTTGATGCATGATTTAGGGATTTTCCTCAAATGGAGGATGATCATGATGCTTGGAGACATTTTCAGCCTTAATGAAGCATTTGCAGCCCTAAAAGGGCATAACATCATGATAGTTTTAGGCCAACAACTCACACATGTGGGCTTATATTGGCACATTATGTTGTAAAGCTAGTGGGTTGGCCTGTAACCAAATTTACTTTTTTTCCACTCAAAAATCAAACTTGTGTAGGGACTTTTAGTTAGAAATTAAGAGAGGTAGACCTCTATAAATAGAGACTCACCTCATTCATTTGTTCATCATTTGTGGAGAACTCGACCTCTTTTAGATATTTTGTCCTAACCTTTTGTGCTTCACTACTTCGTGGAGATGTGATCTTTTGTGGATATTTGGCTATTGGAAACTAGTGCTTGTTGTGGATACATCATTTTGGGATAAAGAAGGCTTGTCCTCGGATATCTTGTGAGTACTTTTTACTGAATATCTTTTATAATTATTGCATGTAATAAATATTGCTAGGGTTTCTATGTTCCATGTCTAAATGTTTGTGTATATGAAATTATTGGTAAATTTTGCATGCTTTAATTTGTATCCTTGGACTTCCCTAGAGAACCTTCTAGAGAGCTTTTATCTAGTAAATTTATCCCCTCATAAAGTGATAGCTAGAGTTAGCAAGTAAAAGCCTAGGGTTTTCCCCCTTACTCCCTTCAACGATTTGATATTTCCATGGTTAAATTTCCTTAAGACTCCATCACTCAAATAGAGAGAAGGCACTAGCATCCATATTGATGGTCAAAAATCACAAAACTTTAATTTTTTCTCTCCCCCCTAAAATTTTGGCCCTTTAAGGTAAGCCGCTAGGGTTAGGGTTTGAGGCCAAATTTAACTAGGGCATGAGCATTGAGTTAACTAGAGATCGTTCTACCTTGTTGAGCATTCAAACATCAAAATATAGCAATTTGCATGGTTGGAAGTCCCTCCCTGGGGCTGACATCATCACCCTAGGCAATTGTAAGGCTTGAAAAACCCTAATTTTGCATTAAGGCTTCAACTTAGGGTCATTTTGAAGGTTTTCCTCTCCTGTTGTTGATCATATTATTAAGGAAACTTTTTCTCTCTATCTTGTATGCCTAGTTGGGATATTGAAGTATACATTGGAAACCCTAGCCTACAAATCCCTCTTTATAGGCCTCTTCATAGGTACACTTTCACTTAATACGAAGATTTGAGCCTTGCTCTTAGCCTGGATACCTTGATTAGGCCTATTGAAGCATCACCTTTGAACCTTTGACCTAGAATATCCTTTAGGGTGACCTATATTGGGAAGCTTCCTATGTGGTGAAGTTCCAATAAAGAGCAGAAGGTGGAATGTTGAGGTGACAGTTGCATCCACCTCATTGTTGTGTCTTAGTTTGCCCTTTGCCTTGCCACACATCTGACAAGACCTGCTAGATGTTGAGGCAACAACCACCATAGTAACCTAACTCTAGAGACCATAGCCTTTAATGTTGTTGGATCGTGTCTTTTGTGAACAAGATCAAGCCCAATGGTACCATGGGTTTGAGGTAGTGTCTGCATGGGGCTTGCATATGTTTTTGTGAGAAAAGGTAGGTTGTTTGACCCAACTACATCCCAAAGTATGCTCAAGGAAGACCCAAACACTCCATTATAGTTCCATCAATCAATGGAGATGGTGGATGAGGCACCCTTAACCTGTCCCCCAGCTTGATAGACCTGTTGTTTAGACCAAGGGAAAGAGTATCCTAGAGAAGGGGAGTCTCGAATGATGGCTCCAAGATCTCAGATAACAACCCACTTCCTTGCTTTCCTCATTATTATGCCCTGATCCCTAAACTGCTTAAGCTCCAGCTATTGGGATTTGGTGAGGTTAGCATCAAGGGAGATCCTGCATGGGAAGCAAGTCAATTGTCTCTTAGCTCGAAGGGCTCTAAGTCAATCCCCTAGTGTCCAAAAATATAAGAGTGTGGAGTTGGTGCCCATCCAAACACACTCAATATGTTCCTTCATGTCCAAAGTGCCATGAGAGGAGGTTCCCATATGTAGGAGGTCCAACAGGATTGTACAATGTGGGAGCCCATGCACTCAAAGGTTAAGTTTCCAACTTTGACAAAGGGGAACCTCTTTTAACCTAGCTTGTATCATCCTCTCAATGTCAGTGTATCGAAAGGTTGTGTTGAAAAGTGTAACTACGATCAGTGTTCATAATGTCATGTAATTGTGATTTTTATGTAAATGATGTAAAGAAGAAAAATAAAATTATTATTGTAATGCTTGCCTCATGGGTTTCATGAGCAAGTAATTTTATTTTTAGATGGCTCCCATTGTGAGCCTTTAGGATTTGTCATCTAGTCATAAAAGTCAGAGAGTCAATGTCATGTATGAAGAACCCATCTTGGGCATGTTACAAATGTATATAAGTCAATAGGATTGTCAAGTAGACCTCCAAGACAAGCACAAGTTATCCTTCAAGTCAGCTTCAAGATGAAATATAGAACTCATGTCGGCTCACCTAAACTGGAGACACAACTCTTCATATGGTCATGTCTGCTAATATACATGGACAAACTACTATAAATAGGTAGCTCGGCCTATTTCACAGTCAAGAAGTTTGACCACCTCTGAAATTCAATGGGAAATTACAGTGACAAGTACAGATGTCATTTCAGGAAAGAAGCTCAGATAAGTGTACAAAGAATCTTGGTCTAATTGCAGAAATTACAGTGCGGATTGCGGTAGAGATGTTAGACACAGTTTCGGTCACATGTCACAGTATGGTTCAATGTTATTTCAGATGACAAGTTTCGATATAATCACAAAAAGGAGGTCTCTCTATTTTGGTGTCATTACAGTTAAGTAAAGACAGTTTCGGTGTTATCTCTACTTCAGTACCACCACAAGAAGAAGCTCAAATAGGAGATGATCTCGGTACCACCACAGAAAGAGGGTCAAAATGCAACTCCGTGTCATGAGAGTGATGAGGTCTCAAGGATACTACAGTGAGAGGATCTCGGCACCATGACAGAGATAATGATCTCAGTACAAAACACAATGACATGGATCCTAGCATGCTAACATAGTGAGATGAAGAACAAAGATGGATGACCTGATGGAAGAATCTCAGAAGGAAGAATATTGATTGTCAAGAGAACTTGTGTCTTGGTCTTGGAGTGGAAAATAGGTCAGGGTCTTGGTCTTGGTATTGTCAATTGGAATCTCTATAAGAAGGATTTGTGCAGGCTTTCCTCTCAAAGAGAGAGGTTTTGACCCTGGTTGATAGAGTACATTCTATGTCTCTTATCTATTTATGTTCATGCATTGCTAGTTGTTTGATGAAGAAGAAGACTAATAACCTAAGTAAAAGAAAATCCTAATCTAAAGAAGTGAAAAGCACTCACAAGAAGTTACTAATTGAAGAGAAATCACCTAATACTTGATGCCCTAGATTTCTCAACATGGTATCAGAGCAAAGGTAACAAAGTCAAGAAAGGGCATCTAATCAAGAGACACTCAAGGATCAAGTTTTCAAGGAAGGCATCAAAGCAAAGATCATCGTGAAGTCAAGATCTACAAAGGAAGCATCATAACCAAAGAAGAAGCCTATAAATAAGTTGGTGGAACCCTCAAGACATCTCAAGAGACCACAAAGACCCTAATCAAGTTGAAGAACTTATACATCAAGTTCCTTCCTAGAAAAGCAAGATCGAGGGTGTGATCATTACCTTCAAAAGGTTCTAAGGCAATCTCCCTCTCGTTGAAGCAAGGACCTCCTTATCCTTAAAGAAGATCTTCCAAGGAGCATCAAGGCATCATCAAGCCATCATTGATCATCATCATCAAGGACATTCATCATCAAAGGT
>APFE031264074.1:24326-37160 GCA_000404065.3 Pinus taeda | reverse complement strand
GTGTTTCATGGATCTATTAAATCTAGCAATGTGTCTGGCCATTAATCCAACGCTCCCTGTGTGCAAGGCTCCCTGTGTGTTTCATGGAGACGCCGTGTTAATCCAACGCTCCCTGTGTGTTTCATGGATCTATTAAATGTGTGTGTGTGTTTCATGGATCCATTAAATGTGTGTTTCATGGATCAACGCTCCCTGTGTGTTTAATACGAAACACTCCCTTTGTGTTTCATGGATCTATTAAATCTAGCAATGTGTCTGTTTAATAATACTTGCAACGCTCCCTGTGTGTTTCATGGATCCATTAAATTTAGCAATGTGTCTGTTTATTAAATCTAGAGCTCCCTGTGTGTTTCATGGAGACGCTCCCTGTGTGTTTCATGGATCCATTAAATCTAGCAATGTGTTTGTTTACTAATACTTGCAACGCTCCCTGTGTGTTTCATGGATCCATTAAATTTAGCAATGTGTCTGTTTATTAAATCTAGAGCTCCCTGTGTGTTTCATGGAGACGCTCCCTGTGTGTTTCATGGATCCATTAAATCTAGCAATGTGTCTGTTTACTAACACCTGCAACGCTCCCTGTGTGTTTCATGGATCCATTAAATTTAGCAATGTATCTGTTTACTAACACCTACTCCAACTCCCTGTGTGTTTCATGGATCCATTAAATCTAGCAATGTGTCTGTTTACTAACACCTGCAACGCTCCCTGTGTGTTTCATAGATCCATTAAATCTAACAATGTCTCTGTTTACTAACACCTGCTCCAACAAAAACCACACATCTTTGCTTTAATACGATACACAGATACCTATTTTTGTTGGGACGTCTCGTTAATGGTGTCATGAAGAGCACAAAAATGGAAGAGATTTGGCCACGATTGCTTCAAATGTGTTCTGGAGGAAAAAAGCCTGCGTTAATTGGTGGTCTAAGGTGAACGAGACGACCAGAGCTGAAGCATTTAAGCTTTTCGTTGCAAAGGTGGTCAAATTTGAGGTAAATAAACTTGTTCAAGGTACAAAAATTTCAAAGACAGAAATGCACATCAACATTTTGGGTAACAAAACATTGCTGGCAGATAAATACACTGCAGCATTGAAAGTAAGAAATGTGCCAAACGTTTCATTATGTGACAATGACTTTACATATCACCCTTTTTCTAATTATGAATGCAAAACACGTTCATGCACCAAACACACGGGTTTGAATATTCTCCTAGAACTTTCAGCAGGTTAAGTTCATTTCCTGGGAATTGAAATCGCCAAGCGGTTTTAAACTGTTCTTCAATTTGGAGGATTTGGGATGAAATTGGTTCCATCAGCAGAAAGTGACTGGAATTAGGTCTGATTTAGGGTATTGAGGGTGGGTGGTTTGAAGAGATTGTTGTTCTGTTTTTCATGCAACGTTTCCACACAGTTTTCATGGTGGAATGGATGTCTGGATTGTTACCATTTTCAAATCCACTACTATAATATAATGAATCTTGTTATAATCACCATACATTTATTCTGATGATCGATTTTATGATAAAAAATATAATGTCCTGCAGGGTTCTCTGGACAATTTCACATTTAGCTGGTTGTATGTCAGGGCTCTACTCTGCAAATTCAAGGTTTTGGCCTTAGGCCGGGGATCTCCCTACCCTACTTGGTTTATCACTTCCTCAAACAATTGAGGAGCTCGCCATTCCTACCATGTATGATTTCAGGCCTATTCGAGCAGACTAGGAGGTAATCTTCGATTGAAATTGCAATATCTTTCCTCCTTACCATTTTCACTCTGCATTCCATGTTTTTTTTCATTCCATTCTTTGGCTGTTGATTTTCTTTTATTGAGGTAGGATTTCTGAGGTTGTGGTTTTAGTCTTTCTCTTAATTTCCTCATTCACGTCCTCATTCACATGAACGTGCACCCACGACTTCGGTTTTGTAGCCATGGCAGACTGTTCAGCAGCTAGAGGGACCAGAAGTCTGGTTTTGGCAACGGTGCAGTAGAGTGGAAATTGTGGGGCAATGACCCACAAGACATTCAAACTCTGAAATACAAAGTTAACCTCTTAATTTGAATTTATATGTGTGTCTGGAGTTGGGATAACAGGTATCCATTTTCAGTGATAACTATTGTGAGGTAATTTCCCCCGACAATGAGCAATTTCCATCCATTTCCCTGCAATGTCTTTGATACATCATGTACATCCTATGTTTCCATGGAAGGCTACCCTAGTGATTTGGAGAAATATGCAGGCACCTTTGTGTTAATTCTTGCCATTAATGCACTTGACTTGATTTCCATTCCTTGATATAGGGATTCACCCCACGTTCTATATTCTTGACAGCTCCCACATTCCTTGGTTCCTAAACAAATACAAGAAACATTAGGGAAAATATTTCTATTTGGTCTCTATTGCAGTTGCAAACTGAGATTCTGAACCAAATCATGTTCAACATTATTTATATTTCATCATTATTTATATACTCCAGGTTGCATGCTTGCTTTTTCTTTTTTGATTAAAGTAATACTTATTAAACGGTACTTTTTCATGATCTTCAATTGGAATAGGAATAGGAATATCGCCTTCCTTATTTAGTTGGAAATGTTTTCATTTTTGTATCTGGAATATGTTAAAGATAACAATTCTGAGAAACTACAAATATTCTTGCTAAGCATGCTGAGATCAAAACTATTGTACATTTTGAATGACTTGGTCTTCAATTGAAATAGAAGTGTGGACTTTACAACCACATGGCATCTTGTGAAACTGCTTGTCGCTTGCTGCAAATTATCTGTTTTCATGCATTTTGATTTTAATGAGATATAAGGAACATAATACTGAGATTGGTGTGTATATCTCGTTAGATGCATTCACGTCTATAGAAAGTTGATTGTGAGAGTGATTATTTCAGGATTGAACTTGTGATTAATACTATTCATGAACAATTTGGTCAATGTGCTCTTCATAAAGGAAGCATCTGTGTGAGAACGGAATGATATTAGAATGGTTTCAAGGTGTTTTTATCTCACTAATTCTCTATTAACATCAGCTAAATGAAATCGATCTCTTATTTTCTAAACACTGTATCAGCGAAATGAAATCGATCTCTTATTTTCTAAACATTGTTTTTTATTTAAAGATTTTTAAAGTTTGAATTATATTTTGGGGTTAATGCTGCCAGGGTGTACCATATCCTTCACTCCCAAGACACAGTCTACAACAAACCAAGACATGTTGAACTATACTATTCTAGCTGGTGCATTCGAGCAGGTATTTTCTATTGCATTCTTTGGTGATTTTTCCGCAACAAATTTTGTTTATAGTCTTAAATCGTCAGATCCATGTACTTACATATTTTGTTGTTTAAATTTTCCGTTATATTTTGATAGTGGAATCAAGGAAAGGAGATGGACAATTGTCTGCGTGTGAGGTGATCCTATTTCATCCCGAAGACATGGGAACACCATGTGAGATTGCAAAGATTGGAGTCCGCTAAGGAATGTGGGGAGCTGTCAAAAATATAGAACGTGGGGTGAATGCCTATATTAAAGAATGGAAATCAACTCCTCCATTGTCAAGAACTGCATTAATGGCAAGCATTAACACAAAGGTGCCTACAGATTTCTCCAAATCATTAGGGTTGACTTCCATGGAAACAGAGGATGTACATGATGTATCAAAGACATTGCAGGGAAATGGATGGAAATTGCTCATTGCTGGAGAAAATACCCTCGCAACAGTTACCATTGAACATGGATACCTGTTATCCCATCTCCAGATGAAGAGGTTAACTCTGTATTTCAGAGTTTGAATGTGTTGTGATCGAAAACATCTCTGTCAAAAATATCCAAGGAAAAGCTAAGCGGAGAGGAGAAAGAAGATTTACTTATACGAAGCTTTTTCATAAGGGAGAAATTTGGTTAATGTGCTTCTTCATAAAGGAAGCATTTGTGTGACAACAAAATGATATTAGAGTGGTTTCAAGGTGTTTTTATTTAACTAATTCTCTGTTAACATTAGTGAAATGAAATCGATCTCTTATTTTCCAAACATTTTGTTTTATTTAATAGATTTTTAAAGTTTGGTTTATATTTTGGGATTAATGCTGCCATGGTGTACCGTATCCTTCACTCCCAAGACACAGCAAACCAAAACGTGTTGAACTATACTATTCCAGCTGGTGCATTCGAGCAGGTACTTTCTATTGCATTCTTTGGTGATTTTTCTGCAACAAATTTTGTTTATAGTCTTTAATTATCAGATCCTTGTATTTACATATTTTGTTGTTTAAATTTTCCTTTATATTTTGATAGTGGAAGCAAGGAAACGAGATGGATAATTGACTGCGTGTGAAGTGATCCTATTTCATCATGAAGACATGGGAATCCCATGGAACATTGCAAACATGGGAGTCCTCCAAGGAATGTGGGGTGATTTCCTATATTAAGGAATGGAAACCAACTCCTTCATTGTAAAGAAGTGCTTTAAATGGCCAGAATTAACACAAAGGTACCTGCAGATTTCTCTAGATCATTAGGGTTTCCTTCCACAGAAACAGAGGATGTACATGATGTGTCAAAGACATTGCGAGGAAATGGATGGAAATTGCTCATTGTTGGGGAATTACCCTCGCAATAGTTACCATTGAAGATGCATACCTTTTATCCCACAAAAATATAAATTCAAATGAGAGGTTAACCTTGTATTTCAGAGTTTGAATGTCTTGTGATCAAAAACATATTTGTCAATAATATCCAAGGAAAAAACTAAGCGGAGAGGAGAAAGAATATTTACTTGTACGAAAGGCACATTCTGAAACTTTCACTCAAACCCTGTTTGTTATCCGCAAGGTCAAGATTTGGCTTTGAGATCTCACCTCCCACATACTTAACTTGCCATTTATCAAAGAAAGCGCTTACTTTGGATGTTGTTTCTACCTCACATTGATGAATATTCCGTGCTTCCTCATCACGAGACACAAGGTGGGCCTCAAGAGCCTCGTGGGTTGGAGGGAAAAAAATTTCTAGGAGAAGAATTTTTTAGATAGCTAATTCTCAAGATTAACCTTAAGTTAGTTTGGGTAATTATTGGATTCCAAGAACTCCTAAGAATTAACTCAATTGTTTCCTATATGTATTTATATGTACAACATGTACATAATTCTTTGAGATTTATTAATATATATTTGATTTGGTTTCCACTTTAGTGTGTCTTACAGTGGTATCAGAGCCTTGGTTGTTTTGTTTCTAAACTCCATGTATTTGGAGTCTATAGCGTAAAAGAGAGCCCTGGTTGAGTTGTTTCTAAACTCCATGTATTTGAAGTCTATGTCGTAAAGGAGACGCAGAGCATGAAGGTTGTGAGGATAGTTGAATGCAAAAGAAGATTGGAGAAATTCAGTGGTATAAAGTTTTTTTTAACATATCCTTGGAAGTTAGAATACATGTTGGAGTTTTGAGTTCTTGTTGTTCTCAATAGAAATTTCCAATACTAAGTCGAATACCAATAATTGTTGGATTGTTTACTAAAAGTCTAAGTTCCATGCACCCAAGGGCTGCTTGTTATTTTAATTTTGGGAGGCTTTATTCTCATTTAATGCATCAAATGAGTTTACTTATAATGAAGTTTCTGAAAAATAGTATTTGCATTAACAGTAAAATTTCTGAAGCATAGTGTTTGCATTTACTACATTAAACAAGAGTTTAATCATAGTAAATGTCTGAAGGACAGTGCTTTCATTTACAATAGGAGTTTAATCACAGTAAGTAAAGTTTCTGAAGGATAATATTTACATTTACTGCAAACTGGAGTTTACTGAAAGATTTTTGAATGATACCGGTTTAATCACAGTAAGTAAAGTTTATGAAGAATAATATTTACATTTACTGCAAACCGGAGTTTTTACTGAAAGATTTTTTAAGGATACAAAGTTTTTACTAAAGGATTTCTAAAGGATACTTAAAATGAAAAATATATATTTTTTGGTGGTTTGAATTAAATTTTTAATTGAAGAGTGGTCAATTTTCTGGTTGTCCTAGATTTAAGAGTCGGTTAGATTTAACAGTTGGTTAAGTTGCAGTTGCGGCATAAGACACCATTCTTATTTTCTGATCATGTGCCAATGACATATGTATAATTGTTGTTTTGAATTTCGAATTTCATTTCATTACTCAGTTAATGATTAGATAAAAAAAGAGATTTTGTCACTTTATATATTGTGTGGATGTAGATTGCAGCCAAGTGTGAAGGGGATTGTGAGAATTTTGCAGGGAAATCTCAAACCAGTGAGTAACTAACTATGCGAAGCTTGCAGTAGAGAGAGGTATAACGTAGAATAAGTCAGTAAAAGTTTTCTTTAAATTGAGAAAGAAATAAAAAATACCTAGGAGTAATGAGTAACTCTTAGGATGCCGCCATAATGTTCATGTTATCATTGTGATAATTCCTTTGAAGTAATGAGAAGGAATAACCAAAGGTAACCACTATCCACTTTTAGAGATTAGGACCTAGCCTTTCTGATGCTCAGAGAGGGCTCTCTCTTTTAATTTTAAATTTGTTTTAGTTAAGAAGTTTTAGGCTAGCTATGATTGTTTAAGGGGTTTTGATTTTGTTTGAAATTAGTTGGTGGGATCTCTTAAATAGATGGATAAATTGATGTCTTTTGGACCATTGGGCTATGGAGTCAAGTGATAAGGAAACAAGGCTAGATAAACTCACTAAAGGGGATGTTCCAAGGGCAAGATAGAAGAGTGTATTTCAGAATGTTTGAGACAGAGGGGTGAAAGGGTTTCACTCGGGGTGAGAGAGTAGTGAAGGGTTCTTAGACTCGGATAATGAATGAGGAAGGAAGGGTAATCGAAATCAAAGGGCTGTTAAGAATCCTTTAACCTGAATTATTTATGAAATCAATCTAAACCAAAGAGAAATTAAGAATTATTTAATCTAAATATCAAAAGAAAGCATTCAAATGCTTAAATGTTTGTTTTAGTTAAGAAGTTTTAGGCTAGCTATGATTGTTCAAGGGGTTTTGATTTTGTTTGAAGTTAGGTGGTGGGATCTCTTAAGCAGATGGATAAATTGATGTCTTTTGGACCATTGGGCTATGGAGTCAACTGATAAGGAAACAAGGCTAGATAAACTCACTAAAGGGGATGTTCCAAGGGCAAGATAGAAGAGTGTATTTCAAAATGTTTGAGACATAGGGGTGAAAGGGTTTCACTCAGGGTGAGAGGGCAGTGAGGGGTTCTTAGACCCGGATAATGAATGAGGAAGGAAGGGGTAATCAAAATCAAAGGGTTGTTAAGAATCCTTTAACCTGGATTATTTATGAAATCAATCTAAACCAAAGAGAAATTAAGAATTCTTTAATCTAAATATCAAAAGAAAGCATTCAAATGCTTAACTGTTTGTTTTAGTTAAGATTGTTTAAGGGGTTTTGATTTTGTTTGAAGTTAGGTGGTGGGATCTCTTAAATAGATGGATAAATTGATGTCTTTTGGACCATTGGGCTATGGAGTCAACTGATAAGGAAACATGGCTAGATAAACTCACTAAAGGGGATGTTCCAAGGGCAAGATAGAAGAGTGTATTTCAAAATGTTTGAGACAGAGGGGTGAAAGGGTTTCACTTGGGGTGAGAGAGCAGTGAAGGGTTCTTAGACTTGGATAATGAATGAGGAAGGAAGGGGTAATCGAAATCAAAAGGCTGTTAAGAATCCTTTAACTTGGATTATTTATGAAATCAATCTAAACCAAAGAGAAATTAAGAATTCTTTAATCTAAATATCAAAAGAAAGCATTCAAATGCTTAACTGTTTGTTTTAGTTAAGAAGTTTTAGGCTAGCTATGATTGTTTAAGGGGTTTTGATATTGTTTGAAGTTAGGTGGTGGGATCTCTTAAATAGATGGATAAATTGATGTCTTTTGGACCATTGGGCTATGGAGTCAACTGATAAGGAAACAAGGCTAGATAAACTCACTAAAGGGGATGTTCCAAGGGCAAGATAGAAGAGTGTATTTCAGAATGTTTGAGACAGAGGGGTGAAAGGGTTTCACTCGAGGTGAGAGAGCAGTGAAGGGTTCTTAGACCCGGATAATGAATGAGGAAGGAAGGGGTAATCGAAATCAAAGGGCTATTAAGAATCATTTAACTTGGATTATTTATGAAATCAATCTAAACCAAAGAGAAATTAAGAATTCTTTAATCTAAATATCAAAAGAAAGCATTCAAATGCTTAACTGTTAAAACAAAGTGTGATTTAAACAAGTTCTAAAATATTATTCTAGTTATAGCATTTAGATTGCAACACATATAAGATTATGAATAACTTTGAGAAAATAAAAAAGACACATGAAAATGCTTGTCTAAAATTCGCTCAACATATGAATCCTTGGAACAATATGATATTTATTAATCAATCCAACTTGCTGGCTCATCAACTGATACAATAACCTTCTGGGTCTTCTTGATAAAAAATTCTATAGAAATATATAATAAAATCCACCCTACATACTTCGAATTGTGAAGTATTTATACAAAAGTTTATTACAAAATATCTCAAACTAATTTGAGATTTAATCTAGGAAATAAAAATATCTTCTTGCAAGAAGATAGAGACAGCTATTGAACTGCTTCATGTTGCCCCTTTTATTTTGGTATTGCTGGCTTTTATGGTTTGATTTTAGCCTTTATACTGCTTTGCTGTTTGATCTTTTACACTGGAAGTTTCATTTACTTTACGCTTTCATCTGATACACTTTGACACTGATACACTTTGACCCTGTTGATTTGTCTTCATCCTTTTACCATGCTGTTTTACTTTTACTATACATTAACCCTTTTTACTGCATTTTTCTACAGTAAATCTGTCAGTTTCTCCCATGTTTCAACATGAGATAATTGGATGTTTAGCATCCTCCTATATATTTCATCTGCCTCGGTGTATTTGGAAAAAGTAGGCTTATTGATAAACAAGTGTTTTACTTCATGCTGGAGGTAAAAAAAGTTTTCAGATGTCTGGTAGAGTACTTTTCCTGTTGGCAATGCCTTGATTGATGATGTACTGATATGTTCTTTTGCTAGCTTTCTGATTTTGTTGTTGTAATCCTCATGTGTCATGAGCTTGTCATTTATCACTAAGGGACTGGGTAATCCATTCTCTCTCAAAATTTGAAACTTAGCCATAAATCTGTCAATGGTTTCCTGCATATTCTGACACTTGTCCTCCAAGTTTAGCATTAAGTTTCTCTTGGAGAGGATGTTTCTCACCTCCAAAATTGTCTTTGTTATGTCCTCCATTTCAAATTCCTGAAGATCATACTTATTCTTACTATTAAGGAACTAAATAATTCTGGTAGCATCTTCTGGCATTTCTCCTAATTCTTCTTTTACTCTTTGGATGGCCTCTATAGCCATCTTTATTAAATCTATCTGCTCAAAAATCACCTGAATGGATGGCCAAATATCATTGGCAGAGTCAATAATATTGGCCCATAGTAGTTCCTTAGCTTGCCCAAGGGGTTCTTTTAGTGTTAGGTCCTTCTCCATGGCTTTTAATCTCTCATTCATCCTGGTAGCTTCTTGCACTTCTTCTTTGTGCATGATTTTGGAAAACTTGTAATCAGTTTCCAAGCTTGTCACCTTTTTTTGAGCCTTTTTATCTATGTAATCTGTATGGACATTTCTTCCATAGATTTAAATAACTTTGTTGATTCTTCACCTAATGTACCTACTAGTGATGTAGACTCTGTTGAAACTAGTTGTGCTATGGCCATTTGAGCTATGGGAGCCAATGAGGCTGCCAATGTGGAAGGAACAGTTATGGTAACTGATGGGATAACATTCACTGATGTAGTGCCAAGATCACTTTGCTTCAATTGGATTAGGCTATCCAATTCCTTTTCTGTTTCCCTCAACTGATCATTTAGTTTAAGGACTAAGTCTATCAACTCTTCATGTCTTATTTGATTTTCCAATACTTCTTGTGTTTGGGGATGCTGTAACTGAGGTATCTTCAATTGCTTCTTGAGTGCTGCAATGTCATCATTCTTTTCCTTGATTAGTTGTTCAATAGCTTTGATGTCTTTGGTATCATGTCCCAATTCAATCACTAAGTCTTCCAAAGACTTGATTATGGTGTCTTTGGCATGTGGGGAGGCTTTTTCCAATTGATACTGGGCTGAAATGTTGTTTAATGAATTCTACAACTGATGGGCAGCTATGGCTTTTCCTGTAAGGGTGGAGTAAATAATTTCTCCATCCTTTTTGTGAAATTCAATTTGGTCAATGGGATGAATATCCCTTTTGAATGCCACAAAATCGATCTTCTTGAAATCTACTGATGTCTTTGGTTGTTGTACAGTTGGCTTTATGAAAGACATTTGCATCTTTCCTTCCTTGATGTCAAAAATTGACATCAACCTGGTTTGATTGATAGGCGTAAGTTTGAGATACTATGCATAAGACTATGCCTTCAGATTTTCATTTTTCATTTTGATTTCCTTAAACCTATCCTTAATGTCCTTATCCCTATCAGTAGGCCTACTAAATGAGGAGACTTCTACACTGAGCTTCCTTTCCAACATTTGAGTTTGTGAAGTACATGCGCCTGTATTTCCCCAGATGGATTTGTGCCCTTGCTCATGTTTAACTCAATATCAATTATTTATACTGAGCCTTCTGTGCCTTAATGTTCTGAAACAGGATTGAGTCTTGGCCTTTTGCTTTGGCTAGCTTCATATTGTACATTTGAGGTTTCCATACCTGAATTGGAGGCTCCCTCTCTGTTCCTCTTGGGATTCGTTTCGTCATTTTGAGGAGTCTGCAAAATAGTTGGGGTACTCATGGTTCCTTCTTGCTCTGGTACTAGTAAGAATGAGCTTTCATCAAGCTGTATCTCTAAATCAAACAAGGTATTTTCAACATCTACCTTTGTACTATCCTTGTTTATGAGAGTGTTTTCCAACCACTTAGATTGACTGACATCTCTTTCTATCTCTAGGATGGGGTGATGAATGTAATGTCCCAATTTGACTTTTGTTTTAGTTTGTTCATAAACCCTTGAGGGTCATACCTCCACATGAAACTGTTTTGGAACTTCATTTGCTACAGAATTTGATTTGCTTCTTGCCTTGCTTCTCCAGAATTGCAAATGAAAGGGCCTAACTGATTTTTGACCTTGAACTGAGTTCTTTTCTTGGTTGAGACAAAATTAACTTCATCAGAGTTCATTATTTTCCTGTAATACTCTAGAGAAAATAAACTCATGGGTATTTGGGCAGTTTGTATGGGGCAAGCTGGCAACCATAGATTCTTATTTCAGTGTGGTTTTGGTAAAGGTACCAATCTCCCACCTTACTTTGCTTGGACAATTGGAGCACTCTTTTGATTTCTTGACTTATCTTGGGTGGTGGGCTTCCTGTCAGCATGGTCATGACTGGATGGACAAAAGAGTCAATGAAGTCTGTATAGGTATATGGTGATGAATACTTATGGAATAATGGTGTCCAAAATACGACAGACTTGGGCTGGCCTCTAGCATCCAGCTTTTGGATGGTGAAGGGAAATCTGTCTGACTGATAATACAAAAACATATGGTATAATACATATGAGTACTTGAATACTCTTTCATTGTGCATTCTAGTAAATTGTTCATGCATTCCTTCAGCTATGAACTGGGCATAATTGTACAACATAGCAGGAGGCTTTCCTGGGGTGAAAATGGACATGAAGGCCAGGATGAGCTCATAAAAAAATTCATCAATGGTACAACCCAAAATACATGATATCATAGTCACAATATGCTTGCCCCTTTGAGAGAAAATGACAGAAACATATGGAGGGGCATTTAGGAACATGGTGCTCTTCTACATTGAAAGTTTGGAATATTTGGGCCAATTTTGATGGACTCAATTTGGTGTATAGGTCTAGCAAATCCCCAATGGAGAGTGGGGTCAGGTTTGGACTTGATTGGACTTACAACATCTCATTGATTGATTCCGTTGTAATTGTGAACAAGACTTTTTGGTCTGTGGACATTATATCTCTCTGGCTAGGAATCTAACACGCATGGCACATATGGACAATCTCAAGAAAAATATGTACTTGTGGAAACTAGTATTTGGGAAAATTGGAGTCCCAAAGACCAATGTCATCAGAATGGTTTAGATATCTATTTTTACTCAAACAATGAATTTTGAGCAGGACTTCATATGCACTTGTATCACTGATTTGAAAATCCCTGTCCGCCAGGGGGAGGTGGTGAAGGTCCAAATGGGGAGTTGTTATAGGTCTGATATCCATGGTGACGGGGCTAGCCATGATTCAGTTCTTGTGGATTTGAATTTGGAAATAGAGGTTTATTCAAAGGTTTTGAAGGAAACTGGAAGCATTTTGAAGGGTTTGGGCACACAATTTAATTTTTAAAGTAATTTCAATTAATTTTACTTAATTAAAATATTTAAATACCGAATGTTTTCAAATTTTAAAGGGTGTCTAGTAATTTATTTTCAAATACTTGGAATTTCGGTGAATTGACTTGAAATTCGATGTTCTTGGCAACTGTGGAAGTTCGAATGGCTCTGGTACGGACTGAGAGGTTGATTAGGGTCTCTACAACTTCTTGAGGAGTGGAATTCGAGGTCAATTGGTGAATTTAGCGTTTACAAGAGTCATATTGGTTTGCAGAGGTTTACATAGAAAATGAGCGAAAAAAGGTGAAATGGGGCTTCTTGGCCTTTTTATTGAGCAACGATCACTTTTTGGCGGGTAATGATCAAATGAATAGTGGGCGGTTTTTCGGGTTGAGCGAGGAGGCAGTTTCTGTAACATCCCTCCCTTAATAAT
>APFE031264074.1:5248-23915 GCA_000404065.3 Pinus taeda | reverse complement strand
CCATAATAAAAGAAGGAAATTATCAAAAAAAATTAGCATGTCGACACATGGAGGGTGGGCATGTGGCATGCAGACACATGGAGTGTGTGCATGTGGTTTCCCTTCCAATGTTTTGTTCTATTTAATGAATGATGAGGGGATCATTCGGGGTTCTATCTTCATTCTCTTGGGAGAATACTAAGACTTAGGAATACTGACAGTAGTCATTGATTGAGAGCTCGGGGGTGGCCAGTTGTAGCAGAATCCTGCACAATTGAGCCTAAGGTTGGGAGGAGAGTCGTCCCCAAATCTTGTGGTCACTTCGCAGCCGGACAATACAGGTATAATTTCATTGAAAGAATTGTTTTCCTTTTTGACATTAATTTTAGTTTTACTTGTGTTGTTACATATTGTATCAGAGTAGGTTTAATCGTTAGGGCCTATGGGCATCCGAAATTATACTTGTTGGAAATTTTAACCTGACTTGTTTTTAAGTTACAGGTTGATTACTTCCAGGAGGCGACATATTTTTGTGAATTGGTAAATTATTCAATTTTCAGTAGATTTTGATGCTGGATAGGGAAACTAATTATTCATGTTTATTCAATGTTTTTTTCAATTGGGTCAGTTCAGTTATGATGAAAATTGTTCATTTTAGTAAATTATTTCTCCTTTGAATGTTTAATTGGTTAGATTGTCTAAAGAATTTCCTATGTACACTTATAATCTATTATTGGAAGTGAATACCACAGAATAGCACACGTGTTGTATGTACACATGCTTTTAGGACGCTGGACTCTGCTAATGACTTATATATTAAATTGCCCTTTCTTATGGTTTATTTTGGGCGTTTGCCTTGGGATCTTTTAGGATAAATTTGGCTTTTTCGTTGTGTGAATTGTCCATTATTTGCTTTACGGTTTTTTTTTTACTTCCAGCTCTGTCAGGCGGTTCTTAATTTTTAATTTTAATTTCTGTGCTGTAATTTGATTTTTTTTGGGATTTTTGTTTTTCTCCAGATTTTACCGTGTATATATCTCAGAAATTTTGTTTTCTAAAACCCCAGTTATTTGAGTGAGTTGGGGATTTTTCTTTCGCTGTCTTAAGTTAAGATTATTACAGGAAATCTAAATAAGATGATTATACATAAAATTTAGGGCCTCTCTCGATTTATCCCACTATTTACACGTGATATGGCTGCAAATCTCTTTTTTTTCGTAAAATATTTCTTTACTGTGTGAATTTTATTGGATAGGTCTTCCAAAATGTATATTTTAGGGTTTTCTGCAATTTATTCCTTGAGGATATTGAAAATTTGCCTTTGTCAGATATTGTGGGGGCTTCTTTAAGCGAAGTCTAAAGTAATGATGGATTCATGCGTAAAAATCTTTTATTTGAAGCGAGAATACGATAAAATATCTCTGTGCTACATGTGCGCATGTTTTTGGGACGCTGAGCTTTGCTTATGACTTCTATCGTGAACGAACCTTTCTCTTATATTAAAGTTTATGTTTGTTGATTTAAATATTTTGGGGATCTGCTTGCATGCAGTGAGCGGAGGGGCTATTTGCCACTGTTAGTAATTTTTTAATTCTAGCCATCACATAGCAGTTATTGCAAATTAAAGAGGCTAACAAAAGCAAGGCTTTCTTAACCCAAATATTGGCTTGAGGTTTAACGTTCAAATCACCACAGTGGTTTCGATGCCATGTTTTGTTGCAATGAATGTCTGTGTTTCATAATTGTTACACGTGTTTGATCAATCAAATCAAACCTGGATTCTCGTAATGTTTTTGATAAATCCATCTAACCCTTGGATTTATTAAATTTATGAAGGAAAAAAAAACTCCAACCGATAATGCTTGAATTTTACAGATGTCGAATTTAAGTTGACAAGTGTATTTAAAGTGTCGTGCATAGACTCTTACACATTCGATTTATTTTTGTTGTTAGCTTAAGTTATATTTTCATCCTATCCGTTCTTTTTTTTTTGCAATGTTTATTTTCCTTCTGTTTTGAATTTTAGTCCTTTTTAGCCAATTGATTTTGGTCCTTCAATCTTGTTTTCACCTTTATAAATCTCTTCAGATTGCCCTCATTCCTCAACTTTAGCTTTTTTCCTCCCTCACTAACCTGCTGATGAGTCTTCCAATCCTAAATTCATCGTTACCTTGCAAATCAAGAAAACTTTCAATGAGCCTATGAGAATTGGAAAATCAACTGCAAAATTCAAATCAAAGCCACTCATTGGCATCTATTGGGAACTAGGTAGGATCTGTTAATAACCTGGATACCCAGAGCATGTAGAGGCATCTTTATAAAATGAAAAATGTGTAACCACAGCTGGACTGGCATGGCAGAATGCTGCATTTTTAAAATCCCATCTAGACCTAGCCTATACTTGTCTATGAGGTTTGCAGTCATTCTCCATTGGTTCTATCCACCACACTAAAATTTCCAATATCTTTCATCTACAAGTAAACCTCCTCTCATGGGCTAAGCTCGTTGTCATATATCCAGTGGCAAATTTAATTGTGCTCTAGTCCTTGTGCCTGAAACTGGAAGGACTTATGTAAAAGAAAATGAAATGTTGAGTCCTTGTGCCAATCTGGAAGGACAAGTTGTTTAGGAAGCCGATTGGAGTAGGGCCTGCTGCTAGACTCAGAGTACCGGTTGACACAGCAATCCCAACCTTGCTTAAGTAGTTTAAAAATATGGCATGATCCATGACTGTGCCCCAATCAATCATACGAAAGTATAGCACTAAAATTCTTACATAAAGTGCAGATAAACATATCTACATCAAGTTTGATGAGCGATAAAGAGATGAGGTACACATCTAAACAGGTATTGACAGACCGGTGATGTCCGCGAAAGGATTTTGAAAGTAGAAAACAGGTAAAGGAAGGTCAATATATCCCATAATACGACCATTGGAGAATGCTTTTCAAAACCCTATCAGTAAGTAGAAGCTATTTGCCTTTATCCCGCCTAAAGCTATTAATGCTGAAGTGGAACCCATGCCTATC
This sequence comes from Pinus taeda, assembly GCA_000404065.3. Classification (NCBI taxonomy): domain Eukaryota; kingdom Viridiplantae; phylum Streptophyta; class Pinopsida; order Pinales; family Pinaceae; genus Pinus; species Pinus taeda. Next base: position 20,907 of record APFE031264074.1, on the reverse strand, counting down.
TGTTTATATAGTTTGCATTTCAAGTTTATCTTAACACCCTGATGTTCTATTGATCCAAAGTTTATTTGGTAATAGAGATAACTAGTTTGCCCAATGGTTCACCATTTGTTGTCGCCACAACCACCACCCTATTAAAACTTGCTCTGGTAAAAAATTTGAATGGGTCCCTTAGAAGTTTGATCTTTCATTTCTTCGAATGATAGCTCTCCGAATAATCTGTTTTTATCCCAGGGATTTTAACTCTCTGCTGAGTCAAATCTTCAATTCTTAATGGTTAAGACCCCCCGAATAAATCTTTGCAGCATGATTCATTTATAACTCAGTCTAGCCCTTCTTTCATATCCTTCATCGAGACTTTTTCAATCCTCATACACCTTCATGGTGCTCTATGCCCACACATATAACCAACCCCCAATCTTTACTATGGGTGTATATGGACTCAACCCTCAAAACCTTCTATCACGTCCTTATTTCTATATCGCTTTGATAATAGAAATACTATACAAATATGTATAACTTACCCTTTTCGCGCTTCCTCAATCTTTACACATCTCTCGATGCATGCCTTCATCGCTTATCGCAATCACTTGACCACTCCTCCATCGCATATCGCTTTTCACATTGGTAAAGGGCTAAGGTCTATCTCCCATGAGTTACTACGATGCTATCAAGTCTCCAATCGCATCGGATATCACAATCGACACTTTCAACACTGATACATAAGGCGCACTGCGATACACCGGACCCGCCGGGATTATTAAACATAACTCATATATTTTTTGGGTCCGCTTACCCAATCATAAATCGCAATCGGCAGAGTTCAGTGTTTATACATAAAGAGCGATGTGATATGGCAGACCTGCTAGAATTATTAACCGCAATGCATAGATTTTTCAGGTTCGGCCTATCGCAAATCGCAATCGGCGAAGCCCAAGGCTTATACATAAGGCGTGATGCGATATGGCGAACCCGCCGAGACTATTAAACGCAACTTATATATTTTCAGGTCCGACCAATCACAAATCGCAATCGATAGTCGGAGAAAGTGAAGAGACATGCAATATGTGAAGGGGCGATGAGCGGACCTGACGATAATTATAGATCTGGGTGTATAGTATTTGAAGTCCAGCCTTATGGTTTGGATGCGGGTTTTCTCATGTATTCCCATGTGCTCCGATAAAGTGTTATGGTCCGAGTTTTTAAAATAAAATCTGATAGAGTGAATGGTCCGCTTTTGAAGCATTGTCAAGTGATTCTTGAATAAAAATGAATATTGTGGGAAACAAGAATACATGTTACAACAAGTTCAATAGTTTAATAATTATAGTTGCTCTGCATTGCGAGATTAAATAGAAATTGTGACTGAATGACAGGTTTGTTTGTGGGTATGTTTGTCACATTTCTCATAATCATAGCTAATATGAACTATTTCTATAGGAGAGGACCAAGAGAAGAAAGGTGATTTCGAGTGGACCCGGTAACGGATAAATGTGATTTATATCAACACGACACCTCTGCACCACCAATGTCGACATTGCAAAGACATACTGTGCAAGAAAGGGATACGAACCACCATAGTGCATAATGGAGGCATGCTCTATGTCAAGAGGAAGCACTCATGATAGCGCTGATCCATCAAGATGTTATTACCTCCAAACACACCTACAATCGTACCAAATGTGGGATGATGAGCACAGTGTCTTCACTTTCCTTCAGGAAATAATAAGGAATAATGTCTGCTCAATACAGGTGTGAAGAGATGACACACAGTCATTCTATTTTAATCAACATCTATTCATTTCCCTAGGAAACGAAGTTCTCTAGTAGATATGCCATCTACGTGTCAGCCGTTTCACCAATCGATTCTATGTCTGTATATTTTAATGTGTATATAGAAAAGAGCAGGAAGGTGGAAAGTTGAGGTGGGGGGGAAGATAGAGGGTCAGTCTTTTCTGCATAATTATTACCTCCGGAGATGGGTAGGGGACTTTTTTTTTGGGCAGAACAACTTTTGATTTATTGTGCTAATAATGAAGACTGTTTGGGTCAAGAAGGAGCCTTTTTCATATTTATTTTCCTCTTCTTTCATGTGTTTAGAATTAGGGTGTTATTGTTGGCATAAATATAAATGTGTTTTGCATTGTGAAGATTGATAACGATACAACTTATGACTAGTCTTGGTTATTTGAATGTAATTCTTTATCATGGTTAACTCATGAGTGGTCTCCAATTTGAAACTATATTAAACATCAGTCACAAGTTTATTTGTATGAACATGAATGTGCATTCTCGTATGAATAATTAGATTGCAATTAAGATTTAATACAACCTTGTTCATTTGTGAACTCAGTAATTGATTCATTTGGACTTGGAATCTATATATGATGTTTAATCTGTTTTATTATGCTCCTGTAGGATAGATTAGAATAGTTAAGATTAGTATAAGTAGGTAGAAATAGTATAGATAGGACTTAATACATATTGGCTAGTTGTTTCTTTTGTTGATTTAACTGAAGTCTTCCTCCGGGGAGAAATATTTCAACACCTATAATATTTTACGGGATCCTTTAAAACCCATTGGAACTAGCCACTCCAAACGAAAGCAGATCTAATCAGGGCTTGCGATCGGGTTAGTTCCCCTTGTTGGCATAGCGAAAATTCGCCACGTCAACAGAGGTGAAGGAAGACAGTCACTTGTGACAACAATTGTGCCTGCCTATGATTGTGCAGCTCCATCACCGAAGTGTGCTGAGAAGGGTTCAGATATGTGAGGAAAATACTCAAATCTTCCATCAATAAATTCCCAATCAATATCATCTTCGAGGAACTGGTATGCAAGATTACAAAAGCATGTGTAAAACTGTTCAACGGATTCATCGGGTGCTTTTCGTAATTCCATAATTTCCTTGTTGAGTGCTTTATAGTTGAAATGATTGAAAGCACGGTCTATCTATATGACTAGATGATGAAGAGAATGAATAGATTTTTCAGGCAGCGTGGCACACCAACGCATGGGGTGCTCTCGAAGCGTGTAGACAAATAGCGCGAAGCTCATGTATTCTTCAGAGAATCGATGCTTTTCGCATGAGCCTACAAAGTCAACCGCATGCCTAACCAAGGCTACGTAGCCTCCACCATCAAATGTTTTATGAGACAAGTTATCCGAGAACTTTTCTGAGATGATGAAATCATTTTCATAAGACATACACTCCAAAAACGAAACTCAGTAGTTAGTCATGATAGAGATGGAGAGATCCAAAAAAGATGTGAGGACTCAACTTGTCATCTGGCCCTCCTTTAGTGCCAAAATGTTGACAGTGTTGGACTCACCAACATGTAAGGGGATCTCCCCAGTAATAAGTCCCCATTAGACCTCAAATTGTTTGGTGTAGGAGTCCCAATAGTGGGTCGTATGGTAATGTCTTGACCGTGATTTTCCATAGAAGCAAGTAATATGACTCTATTGGTAGCAAGGGCGTGACAACCTCAGTGAGTCAAGGAAGGTGCATGAGAGGTTCTAACACATGGGGTTGAGATGAGGGCAGCCCTTGGAAACTTGTAATAGTACTTGGCTTGGAAGGGAACACACAAGCAAAGATGCATCACCAACTGGAAAGAGATTTAGCAAGCAATCCAAAGTGATGGTTAAACCAGCAACACATTTAAGAATGATTCATACATACTCATAAAAAATAGTCCATACATGCATGCGTAAGAAAAAAACATACATATGTCATTTAGAGTAAACAAGATAGCTAGAATACAATACAACATATGCATGAAACGCTTTGGCTCTTATTATATAAAGAAGTATAAGTTCCGTTCATACAATACATCCATGTACAACTACTAGTCCCAACAGTGGAATGTTACAGCCACATCTGTCTACTCCTCCAAAGACATGTACTAACTCTGCGCAGTGGAGAAGCCAAGGCTTGTTACAATACTATCCAAGCTCTTTCTAAGATAGTCTTATCGCAAGCTTAGCTGGCCAAAATTCTTTACAATGAGTTATGAGGTTCTATTTATAGCAAGGTTGGGGTGACCCTTGCAATTCCGCTTTGTGACATTTCATCTACCCTCATGACTCTTCATCTACTCTATGAATGTTACATCCAACTATTGACACTTAAGCTTCCACTTGACATGATGTTACATTACAATGCACATGTGCTCATGTGAGACAAAACAAATTGAGCAAGCCATGCAAGACATCACTGACACTTGGTCCATTGAGGTGAGACCAACTCTTTGACATGCTTGTGATGGTGTGCATGCACTCCATGGTGACATCTTGCTGAAGCAAACTCTTGCCTCTTTTGCATCAGGTGCCTTGGTATGGCTCCTTCATCCAACTCATTTGCTAACATGCGCATGGTCTTCTTGGGTGCAGCTAAACCGGAAACACATTGATGCATAGTGTTGATTTTCAAGTGTGTGTTGTAGTTCATGCGCATCAACTTGCTGAAGTACATGTTCAGCTCTAGTTGGACTTTCTTATTGTCTTCACCTTGGTGTGATGAATGGGTTGGATCGCATGTGTGCGCACAATGATATGCATGCTATTGAATCCCTTGCATGCAACCAAAAACACTTCTCAGGATGTCTGCTCCATGCCAACTACACTGATGGATCTTTAACTTGTACAAACGTAGTTTCATCCGTGAATGTATGTTGCACCCCTTGTTGTTCCTATTCCTGCTGCACTCATTTTCTTGTCTTTGGAGCTCCATGTTCTCTCTTGAGTTGCTGCTTCAACACATGCAACTTCTTCTTTATTCCATTCTCTATCTTTGTGTGATCTTCATGTCATGCTGTCACCTCGTAGCATGAGTCTCCAAAGTTGCTTTCATCCCCATTGGCTCTGCTTGAGATTGCAACTTTGTTCTGCCTCTGTGTTGTCAACAACATTCCTCTCATGTTTGCTGCATCTGGTATGCTGCCATTCATGATGCTGCTTGTTGTGATACTTCTGCTGTCATATCTTGATGTCCTCGCCTATGAACAACTTGATGTCTTAGTGAGTAGGCAAGCCCATAAACACTTGATCGACTACATCCCCAAGTGTGGTATGAATGGTGTCTTCGACTCTGCTCTCCTGAAAACCATTATACTTGTGTTACTGAGAGCTAGATGAACACCTGTGATACTCGGAGACATGGAAACACTCATGGTAAGAAATTTGTCAGTCGAAAACCAAAATAAACTTGAGAACTGACTTACAACATACCTGTGTGACTGATCATGAAGGTCATGCAATTTCGGTTGGGAGGTTAGGAGACTAAGTGCCAATATTGCGCAAGGCATAGTTTGGCCCACTGGGAGGCTAATTGACTACTAGAATTGCGCAATGCATAGTCCAATCTCGTTGATGATTGCTGGAATTGTGTAATGCGCAATCCCAGCTGGCAATGGTTGCAGCCTCAGTGACTACATTGCACAATTTTCTCAACCAGCCATCACTATCCCTCAGAAATGTCCAAAAAAATCCTGGAGCATAGTGGTTGGGTAGGAATGTGCGTTTCTAGAGAGCAAGATAGAGCCTTCCTTCCCTAGATTCCGCAATGTTGTCTCAGTGAAGGTAGAGTCTTGGCCGAGGTTTCCCAAACTCGCCAATGGGAAACCGAACGCGAATGTGAGTGTGCCTGCATGGTGATACTAAGTGTACACATCAGAGAATTATCATGCATGCAAATGGTGAATGATAGATTCAGAAAACAGAACAACATGCATGTGGGTGAGGCGAGTCGTTGAATCGAAGACTCCTCATGAAAAATAGTTTCATGCATGCAACAGTAGTGAGATGTTGACGAAAACTGAAACGGTGCTAGTACATGCTAAAATGTATCAAAGTAAAAGAAATCACTCACTGAAATCAAGCAGAGTGCATTCATACGAAGTGAAACACAAAAAGCGCTATAAATGCAACACAAGTCATGGAATGTAGGCTTACCCCAAAACATCTGAGCTGAGTGTACCAACAACTCCTAGATGTGATCTAGGATGTCAGGGCTACAAGGTTGATGTGAGGAATGAGCTCTACGATGTACGACTGATGAGTTTTGATAACATTGAGGTTGTGGTGTGCATGCCACAAATCTAGGCAAAGCGACACTTGGTGGGGGGTTTTTGAAATGATCCTTGGATGTAACCTCCAACAGCTAAAAATGGATCCCTAAAACAAGGGATGCATTTGGATGCTTCCTTGGGAGAAGCAACCCATGCATGCAAGTCAGTTTTTCTCGGTCCTGGAGGTAACCAGTCAACCTAGCTACACATGCAAGAGACTGCTCGACTGCTGGGAGAAAATGATCATTTTTGGCTGGGAGCTGGGCTGGCTGCCTAGGGGATTTGTGCAATTTCTGGGTAGAGCAGCTGAGTGCTACCCAGATGTGCACAAATTCTGGGCTGAGTAGCCCTGTTAAGGAGAATTGAACAATTTTCACTGTGAGTGTTGACTACCAGAATTGCGCAATTCTGGAGGCTAGTCAGGATTGTGCAATTTCTGGAGGGAAGGCTGGTTTCCCTCCAGAATTGCATAATTTCTTGTGGGAATTGCTCAGCCTCCAGCTGGACCAAGTTCGTGTGATCAACTTGTGAAGGGAATGCATCAAGCTGTGATCGACACATTGCCTTTATGCAAGAATAACAATGAAGCTTGTGTACTCGACGAAGCAAGACATGTTGCTGTGAAGGTTGGAAGGGAGGCTCCAAAACGAAGTTAAGGAAAATTTTGGAGGGTGGTTGTAGCCGCTACAACAGAACCAATTTTTGACGATGAAGTGGAGATACAACATATTCCTAAGGGCCATAAATCATGCTCTAAGTCTAATGGAAATGAGTATATCACTTTGGATTTTCATAGTATTGATGATGTTGAGAAACAACACTTCTCGGGCTTCCTAAGGTTGGAAACAAATCAACTTCTGGTCACAAACTATGATGTTAGCACAAACTTGACGATATATGATCGACCTGTTGATGCTTCTAGCCACATATTGATCAAGGAACAATAAAATGAGTAGAACTAGTTAGTCATTATGAAATATTATCAACCTCATGAAATGAAACCATCCTTGTTTAGGAGCTTTGAGTATAGTAACAAAATGTTGAGCATGGGTTTTGGTAACTATCTGATGAATAACGCTTTAGAAGATAATATTGAAGTTGATGATAGTTTTGATGGTAGTGTTCCTCGCTTCCTAGAATATGAATTTACAAAAACAATAGTGAAGATAGGAGAAATGATTTGTTTGAGAAATAATCACATTGCATGGTTTATGTAGTCATTGGAGTTTTCTTATGTTATTCTTTTTGAATATTTATAGATTCATTTATTTTATTTTGATCCCTAACATTTGGAAGAATGAGAAACTAATAGGTAAACCACAAAGAGACAACGTTGGAATAAAAAGAGATAAATTTTCAATTTCAAATCCCTTTGTTGGAATACAAAGCGATAGTAAGATTTATAAGAGGGATTTTTGGAATACAAATTTAAGAGTTGAGTGAATTTTTGAGAGACCTAGTTCGATATTTACCCAATAGAAGAGAGAGATACAAAAAGAAAGAGCAGTTGAAGTGATATGAAAAATTGAGATAGAGGAGAAGATAAGAAAAATAGTTGCAAACGTGTAGAGACAAAGTACAAAACATAGTCAAAGAGGAGGAAGATTTCAGAACTTAAAGACCAAGTAAGCCAACAAAATAAAACTTTCATGTATCAAGGGATTGGTGTCTCCTTTAAGATAGTATCCTAAAGAAGAACAAGTTGGAGCATGTATGAAATGGGAGTGGGTGCTTCCAGCAAGTTGTAATGTGCCAAAGAAAAGAAATGTTAAAGCCTCTTGTAGGTAGAATCCTAAAAAAAATATTGATGTAAAAGAGGAAGTGGGTGCTTGCCTTTACATCACAACAAATATTTGTGGTTTTATTCCTTTATGGGTTTCCACTTATATCTGGTGTCTATATGTGTTTATTCTTATTTTGTGGTTTAATGTTATTTATATGTTAGTTTTTCTATTCATATGATGTATTGTTCCTTGCGTAATAGTTCAAGTAACTATTGGAAAGAATGAATGCACTAAACTAATTCGCCCTCCCCCCCACATCTCAATATATTAAATCTTCTAACAAATAGATCCAGGATTAAGATGGATCTAGAGATCAGTTGCAATTCCTTCTATATCACGAGTGCTTTTTATGTTTCCCACATATTCATAATTACATCTTTTTGTGTGTTCTTTTGTAGTAGAGGAATTGGTGGGTGCATTCGAACACCTATTGCATCATTGCATGAAGGCATGGGAGAGAGTAGATGTCACTTTCTTCCACCCTTTAATTGTGCCCAACCACCTCACCCACATGTTCCAAAATAATGGAAAGTGGATTAAACCACTCAAACCTTTAAGGAATATTAGTCTTCATATTTCTTATGATTAGAGGAGAATTATTATTAATTCTTTTAGACTCCAATGCTTTCCAATATTCTCAAGTCTATGGATGTCCATCATATTCAAGCCAAGTATAGTTTGTTATCTATTATGTATTTCTTATAATTGCTTATGTCATATGTATATTAGAACATGAATTTGTGGATTTTAATTTAAGTTACAAGGTCCCATGACGACAATCTAATTTCAACTAATGCCAATTCAATCCTCCTCTACTTTGATCTTTTCTTAGCAATGAAGTGCAAATTCTTTCAAAAATAAATTTCTTTCTTCTACACCTTTTTATTTCTTTTTGGTACCTTTCTCATCAATATAAAAAATATGGATGGTCATATTCATCATTTAACCACTCAATTTTCCAAACTTACCACACAAATTTCCAAACTTTAATTCCAAAGTAAATTTAGATTTTTGTTGTTGAAATAAAACTAAATTTAGATTTTTGATAAAATAGAACTAGAAATAATGATCCAGATTTAAACAAGAACACAAAAAAGACAAAAATACCCATATACATAGAGATGTAGTAGAAATAATACTTCATTTCATTAATGTAAAGTACTAAAATATGCTTACAAATAGAAATGGAAATCAACCAGCTAGGGCGATGGTAACTTATCTCTTAGAAGAGATGTGGTGGATACATACCTCTTAACTTTGTTACAATGAGGCTCGAAGGCCTATTTATTGTTGAGAAACAATGGAAAACCCTAAGCATCCAAAAACCTAACCATAAGAGATGAAACGTTTAACTATGGGCCCCGTTTTGGGTAAATTGGTACATCAATTTCCCAGGGTCATAACTTTGGCATACGATCTCCGTTTGATTTGCACAATAGCTCGTTAGAAAGATATATCCAAGGAATACCACTTTGGGAAAAGAAACATCAGTCCATGGATCCATGTTTCTCACAAATTTCCCCAAAAAAATGTTGTTTAGGGCCTCAAAACGGTTCCAAAAGTTCAGGACCCGAAAAACAGCTAAAAATAGTAAATTGTGCTACAATTAAGGAAAATAAAAAACTGAAAGAGCCAGTTGTGGGGGTCCAAGTGGGATAGGTGGGTGGCCACAAAAATCCACCTGGATCATTCCTCCCCCTTTAGGAAGCAATGGTCCCCATTGCATTGAGTTCCTCCATCTACTGAACTTGGCCCCTGGTGAGTTGTTCTGCAATCTTTGATGTGTCCAGTAATGGTGGGAAGCATGGTAGAGGGCGGTCCACATTAAAGACTCGGTGCAAGTGAAGGAATGGGGGAATGTTGTGCTCCAAAGCATTGTTCCCCACAACCTTGGTACTGGTGTAAGGACCATGTCGCTTCTTGTACTTGTCATTTTTCAGAATGGAGTAGTGATATATCGGCCCATTGGGTAGAGGTGCTTTGGGAGTTAGATCGAATGAATGCTTGACCTGACAGTGCAACGGTACCCCTGTGGGTGGGGAGAAGATGTTCCTGTGTTCTTTCATGACCGTATCCACCTGCTACTGCTACTGCTGTGTGGAGGAACCCTTCTCAGGGGTCATGGATGTGGCTACGATCTTCCCCTTACGTTGAGAGCAAACCATACAGAAAATAAATTTCCTGGTTTGGGAGATGATCTTATTGCCTTTCTTAGCAGATATCAAAGAGGTGCGGTAGATGGGGCTACCTCCAGTATCCAGTATAATGAATTACCCAAAGTAATAATAATAGCACCAGGCCTTGACTCATACAAAGCATGTCGCCTCCATAAGTATGGTTGGCCTAATAGTACATCACAAACATCAAGAGGTGCAACATCACATAATACCTCATCGCTTGATGCTGTAGGGAAGGTGACACTACTGGCGGACTTGGAGATCTCGTCCTTGGTGAAGCCACCCGATATTGTATGGCTGCAGGTGTGGTGTAGTCGATAGGCCCAACCTCTTCACTACCTCTGCTGAAATGAGGTTCTTTTGGCTCCCAATGTTAACAATGAATTGCAACGGTGAACCCTTCACCCACATCTGTGAGTGGAAAAGAAGCTCCCCCTCCTCTCAATCTTCAAGCTCATTCTTCTAGACCTTGGTAGTGGAACTAGTGGCGCTGGGCTCCGCATCAATGATTTGCTTCCCTTTGTCATTCCCCTTTTTTTCTTTTGACTTAGGGTCGAAACATGCATCTGATTCGGAAGCCTTCAACTCGGCCACCAGTGACTGCTTGGTCTGACACTTAATTGTGTTGTAAGTGGGGCTCTTATGGAACTCACACTACTTTCATGTGTCCTTCTTTGACTTCGTGGTGTTTTTCTTTTCTTGCGGCTTCGATGGGTTGTCTTGGGTCACCTTGCCTTGGCTTTATCCTTTGTTCTTCAGATTCACAAATCCAAAATCTCACTTCTTTTGTTTAAACTTCTGCTTGATTTTGACAGTGTATCGGTACACCGTGCCGAGAGAGGAGATGTTGAGTAACTCCATCTCGTCCTGCATATACTTGTGTAGGCAGCCATGGTACTTGAGTACCAAATACAACTCAGAGTCCTTGATACCCAACTCCGTGAAAAGGGTATGAAAAATGTTTGTGAACTCTGGCACATCTTGGTCACTTCCCTACCACAGCGTGGACCACTTTATGTATTTGTCCTCATAGCTTTTCACAGGGTAGTACTACTCCTTGATGGCATCCTGGAATGAATTCCAAGTTGGTACGATTGAAAATAGTGAGCTCGTACTTTCATCCTTCTGCTCGTAGTACATTTCCCACTAGTCCTTGATGTGGGGGGCTACTCTAAGAAGAGCGAAAACAATCTTTTTCCGACTGGAAAAATCATGAACAGAAACCGTCTAGCAGATTTAACGATTTATCTATGGCATCTGCATCTATTTGACCCTCGAATATGGGGATTTCAAAATTAACTTGTACCTTAAAGGGTGTGGCATTTCTAGAGTAGCTGTTGGAAACCGATGCATCGCCTCTGGGTAGCTGTTGAAGGATATGGGTGAAGTTTTCCATCATTGCGTTCCTTTGTCGCTCAAGGGCTTCTTCGAGCAAGATTTTGGTAGGATCTCCTGCCCCCTCGTCTTTCTTTTCATCCGCCATGGGTGTTCATCAGGATTTGCAAGGCTGGTCTTGCAAAGGTTTGACGAATTCATTCTCTAACTCCTTATATCCTGACCTTGTTGGGGACATGCAAAGAAAAACAGAGAAAAAGCAGAACGCTCTGATACCACTGATCCAGATTTAAATAGGAACGCAACAAAATACAAAAATACCCATATACAGAGAGATGAAATAGAAATAATACTTCATTTCATTAATGTAAAGTATTGAAATATGCTTACAAATAGAAATGGAAATCAACCAGCTAGGGCGATGGTAGCTTATCTCTGAGAAGAGTTGTGGTAGCTACATGCCTCTGAACTATGTTACAATGAGGCTCGAGGACCTATTTATTGTTGAAAAAAATGGAAAACCCTAAACATCCAAAAACCTAACCCTAGGAGATGAAACGCCAAACTATGGGCCCCGTTTTGGGTAAATTGGTACATCAACTTCCTGAGGTCGTAGCTTTGGCATATAATCTCCGTTTGACGCGCACAATAGCTCGTTAGAAATATCTATCAGAGGAATACCACTTTGGGAAGAGAAACATAGGCCCATGGACACATCTTACTCCTAAATTTCCCAAAAAAACGTCGTTTAGGGCCTCAAAATGGGTATGGAAGTTCAAGACCCGCAAAATTACTAAAAATAGTAAATTGTGCTACAATTAAGGAAAGTGAAAAACTAAAGAGACAATTGTGGGGGTCCAAGTGGGATAGGTGGGTGGCCACCAACATCCACCTGAATCAAATAAAAGGATGTTAATTTTATTACATGATAGCAATAATAATAATAATTTACTTTAAATATGAGTTAGTCATGGAAAAAATGTCTATTTAGTTATTTTGTAACTAGAAAATAATGTGGGCCATTGGCCCATAATAGAATTGGAGGAGGGGAGGATCATATTTCCATTGAGTTCTAAGAGTTACATTTTACTTTATTTGTTTAGATGCTTCGTATCAGCTCCACTGGTTTTTGATATTTTGACACTAGTGGTATTTTTATTTGTACTAGAAAAATAGTTTTTATGTAATGAGGAGGATTTTTGCTTGTGCATTTTGAGTAGCACTTACTTTTTTTTTTTGCTTCTACTCAATATCCCTGTGTTTTTTCTGCTTCAATGTGGGCTTATAGTTTTCAGGAATGCTTGATGCTTAATACATCTACAACTGTAATTTTTATTGGCTTACTAAAAAGTTCAATTTTTCTCTCAAAAATAAACTAGAAAATAGTGAAGATATATATATGTTTGTTAATTATGAATGAAACTAGAAAAATGATTGCTTTTATTACACCCAAAGTAACATGGTGCTCTACACTTTACATCCCACTACTAAGTAGATGTTGTCACTTAACCATAATAATAAGTGACAACAAAAAAATAAAAAATAAAAAACAAAAAAATACAAATATATATATATATATATATAAACAAATTTACATTAAAAAAACCAATATAAAATCATTTTAAAACTCATATATTTAATTATTAATTTTTTATTATTTAATATTAATTTTTTTTATATAACATGAAATTGAATCATAAACAATTTTATCCTACCCCACCTACCTTACAAACCCTGAAAATATAAAATAAATGTAAGTAAAAAATGACATGTTCAAATCCCTAGTGGTAGGTTGCTTCGATGTGCCCATATGTTGGGACAAGACACTACACTACGCCATTCGCATAGAAGTATAATGATACCAAACCCGGAGCTGTTGTAGATTTCTGTGATAAACCAAAGTTTGGTTTCGTTAACCATCATTATCATCCATAATATAATTTTATTTTATTTTTATTTTTATTTTTATTTTATGTTTAGTGAATTTAATTTTAAAATAAATTTATAGAAAAACTTCCCCACCATCTAAAAACCATCGAATATATCAGGCAGACAGCGTCGTGAAAATGATAATTTTGATAATAAAAAAATGTTATTTCCAAAATTTTGGCCTCGTAAATAGATTTTTATGTTTAGTGAATTTAATTTTAAAATAAATTTATAGAAAAACTTCCCCACCATCTAAAAACCATCGAATATATCAGGCAGACAGTGTCGTGAAAATGATAATTTTGATAATAAAAAAATGTTATTTCCAAAATTTTGGCCTCGTAAATAGATTTTTAAAGTAAAAATTCATGGCAAAACAATTTCTGCTATTCATCAAAATTCCTGCTCCATTCATCCAGAAAATCCGGTGGGACAACCTCCTGTTTTGAAACTGGAGATCTGGTGGACGGTGACAGATCTCACCAAGAAAGAAATTAGTAGATTATATATAAAGTATGGTGCTTGTAGATTTCTTTCTAAACTACAAGAGTGCTACTGTGTGTCTGCACAAGATTTGGGAAGAGTACTGATTTGTGAAGAGTGGTTTTTTTTGTTATTCATTGCTCAGTTGGATTCTCTTTCTTCTGTGAGAGTGAGGAGGAAAAGAGAAAATGAAGCAGGCTGCTCTTGCCATCTTAATGCTGCTCATGTTTTCGTCTTCATGTATGTATCTATTTATATTTATGATCAATGTCCAAGTTTTTGAAATCAAAATGAAATGATCAGCATATTAGATCTATTGTTTTTTCACAAAGATAAAATGTAATTTATGAAAACCACCTTTCCATAAGCAGCTGAGGCGGCGAGGTGGCAGCCAGCTTCTCTGGTGAAAGAGGCGACGTGGCAGCCAGCTTCTCTGGTGAAAGAGTCCAACAACATAAATATGAAGCAGAAAGATAAACATTTCTACAAAATGACGGTAGTAAATCCGAGCTTCATGAACCAGAAAGATAAACATTTCTACAAAATGACTCCAGTAAATCCGAGCTTCCAGACTGATAACATGAATATGAATATGGTGGAGACGAAACACATGGCATATGGGTGTCCGAACCTATATGCTTGTACTCACCATTGTGAACTCATTAATTTCTCCTCGGGTTTCTGCAACCTGCATGGCAAATGTATGTGCGTGTAACCTCCTTCAGGGATCTCCACTAAATAAATGAAGAGCGAGAAGATATGAATGTCTGCTTATACGAACACTCTGCAAAAAGGAGTTCGTTTGTTCTGTGTTTTACTCTTTTTCTTAAATAAATTTTGCTCCACTTTGCAGCTCTCTGTACCTGAAAGAACGCTTGTGAGATCTTGCTGGATCATTGGTTATGCGGGGTTAATTTAATTTATTTTTTTAATTATGGTAAATGAGTAATAAGATGGAGTAATATGGACAATGAAACATTTATTCTACATATTATTAATAACCTTTTGAATCTAAATTTAAACCATCTATTATTTTTGAAGGCTTTAGCAGTGACTACATGTTCTCAATACCGTTTTTGGTTAAACTCAGTAAAGGGTCCTTATTTTAATCACCATTCATGGCCATTATTATTGGAAATACAATTTATTACAACGCATGAGTAAAAGGTTACTGCAAAACTTTGCATATACAACTAGAAATTCATTGAAAATGTTTTTCAAGCTCCATTTATTTCTATTAATTGGAAATATAAAATCAGTTATTCATAATGCAATCGAGAACAACGAGAAATTAATTGAATTTCTTTTGTGAAACTCTTTTTATTTGTAGAAATTAGAAAATATAAAATTTGTTTATTTTTAGAAATTGGAAAATATAAAATTTGTTATTCATATTGCAAGCAAGAAGTCCACGTTAAAGATTTTATTATTCCTGTGAAAAAAAATCGAGTGCAAGTTTTACGCTATATTATAGTCTCTCGCTGGAACATATTAAAACTGTTGCGCTCCCCGCTGTGTTAATCTAAAGCTCCCTATATGTTTCATGGATCCGTTAAAGTTCCTAGCTGTGTTAATTTAAAGCTACTTATATGTTTCATGGATTTGTTAAATTTAGCAATGTGTCTGATTACTAACACCTGCAGGTTTTGGTATAACGGCAATCGTGACTTCAACAAGTGGTATCAGAGCCAAAGGTCTCGAGTTCGAAACACACCTGGCTCGCGTTGAGGGGGAGATTGTTGCACTCCCCGTTAATGGCCATGTTAATCCAACGCTCCCTGTGTGCAAGGCTCCCTGTGTGTTTCATGGAGACGCCGTGTTAATCCAACGCTCCCTGTGTGTTTCATGGATCTATTAAATGTGTGTGTGTGTTTCATGGATC
>APFE031264065.1:0-24720 GCA_000404065.3 Pinus taeda | reverse complement strand
TACCACTGTTTTAAAAAACGGCCGAGTCAACATTGACTCGGCCGGGTTGATCTGGGTCATTAGCCTCCACAATGAAACGGTGGGTGAATCGGTTCGGAAGGCCGAGTCAGCCATGACTCGGCCGAGTCATTCAATGACTCGGCCGAAACAGACCGTTTCTGTTATGACTCGGCCGAGTCACAAGAAATGGCCAGCGGGATGTTAACTCAGCAATTTAACAACTTTTAAATGGATTTTAAATTTGTTTGGTGGTTAGTTTGGAGTCCAAAACTGTTATATGAATTTGCAAATGTTAATTTGGGGTCCATATCCCCCCAAAACCCTATTCTAACACACTCAATGCTTTCTACTATGATATGGCTATTCAAATTCATGGTAATGGTTAAATTCCTTAAAGTAAGAAGTGACAATTTTCCTTAATTTTCATTTTCATCCTTTTAACTTAATTACATTACCATGAAATGACTCAGGATGTGTTTGAGAGTGGTTTCGGCCTCATTGGATTTCATATGGAGAAAGTAGAATTTTAGATTTCATTCAAAATCCAGCATACTTATCAGTTTTTTCAAGATTTCAGGATTGGAGGATTGCAATGTTTCCATTGAATTTGTCATGTATTAGGGTATGGAACTCGTATTTAATCAAGAGCACCAATCCCTCTATGTACCTTGATGTTGGTGACATTGGTTGTCGAACCCCTCTGGGATTCACTCCCAAACCAGGAGCTTTTGAAAATGTCGCTCTCGCTCCCGTTTTCACTCTCGCTCCCCACTTTCGCTCCTGTTCAGTTGAATGCAGATCCACCAGCCTCAATCTCACAGCCAACAAGGACTCCAGTTGTAGGTGCTTCCTCTGCTCAGCCACGACAGAAGCGCAGCCGCATATCTACTCTATCTCAGCGTGCGACTACTGCAGTTGCACAGCCTCCTAGTGGTACCACTTCTACAGTTGCAGTTGGAGATGATGATGATGAGGAGGAGCCATGGGGCCCCCTTTCTGACTCTGATGATGATGATGATCCAGAGATTGATCGACATGATCTTGGCTCCTCTGGCAGTAGCTACTAGCCAGTAGTACTAGTACTGGAGTCTGGTCACCGTCACAATTTACTTTTGTTGTAGAGGCCATTTCTAGCCTCCTTGGTTATGTGTTTTTTGTTTTGAGTCTTTGATCATGTATGACAGTTGACTATGTATTGCCATTGGGTACCATTTTGATATAATGGATTGGTTCATGAGCCTACTTTGATCATATGTTGTCTTCCATCTATATTATAATGTTGTGTGTTTGGAAACATGAACGAAAATCTATAAAATTATGTTTAAAATCTTCAAAATTATGTTTTTTTATCAAAAAACTAAATATTTAATGTATTTTTTACAACGACCGAGTCATTGAAAACGAGTCGGCCGAGTCATTACCGAGTCGAAGTCGGAGTCGGAGTCATTGCTCGGCCGAGTCGGAGTCGGAGTCGGAGTCTTAAAACATTGTCTGGGATATGGTACAACAAGGAGCAATAAGGTTCCATCACATTGGGATTGATGAGCAGGTCGCCGATATTCTGACAAAGTCCCTGGGGAAGTCAAGTTCTTAGCCTTCCGAGAACGACTTGGAGTCGTGGAGAGACCCTCTTGTGAGGGTCCTAAATGATATGGACATTGAGCTCTAGGAGCTCCGGGGGGCTTGGGGTACTTCTTGGAGTGATGAGCAACCATAGGGTGAGTGGTTCAACCTTCCCCTAGTGGTTTGCTGTGTACAGGGTGAGTGGTTCAACCTTCCCCTGTGATACCCTGTGGCGACATGTAGGAAGGATGAGTGGTTCATCCTTCTCCTGCTGAGACATCCTACCCATGCAGTCTGGGACTCATGGGAAGTACCTCTCATCTGGCCAATGAGTAGGGAAATGAGGATAGGGACCATAGTACTACCGATGGACGCATCATGTACTACCATACTCCCTATGTTAGGATGACCGATATTGATCTGGGATTAATTGGAACTGACTTCGGATTAGTAAGAGTGGTATGAGACGCTTTCTTTTGATTGGAATTGACTTCGGGTCAGTAAGAGTGGTATGAGACACTCTCTTTTCTCTGGGACTGACTTCGGGTCAGTAGAGAATGGTATGATACATTCTCGATCACTTCTTCTTCATGGTTCAGCAGAGCAGTGCATTTATGGCATAGATAGTACCGACTGGCAGATGGATTAACAGATGGAGTTCTCCCTAGTTGAGAGGGAGTGTTAAAATTAGCAACTAGGGCCAAACTCCACATGGGTCATCTTATTTATGGCAGCTGATATTTTTCTTGGATTCCTCTCTCCGAGAGGTGTAGGATTGATCTAAAGATCATCCGATTCCGACATGTACAAATAAAGATATGAATTTATTTATATTATGATGGACAAATTGTCAAGGTCGACCAACAAGCAAAACAGGGATTCAAACCCCCAACTCATGCTCAACGTTGCATATAAAAGGAGACCTCAAGTCATTTTCATCATCATCTCATCTCATGTCTCTCTCTCTCCTCTTGTGATTGTGTACACATTTCTAGGCATTCTTCTCTCTCACATGTGTGAAGGAAAGGACGACAAATTTCTGTTCACTGCATTGATCGAGCTGCAGGGAGGCTGTTTGATTGTGTTGACTTCAAGCGTTGACTTGTTTTGACTTCGGTTTGGGTGAGGCATCTCTGTCCTAGCAGTCCGCAGATCTGGGCACTAAAACTGAATCCAATTTGACCTCTCCTTTGACCAGTGTTGATTGTACTAGGGCTGGCCGCAGGGTTGACTTTTGTTGACCAGTTTTGACTGGACTTTTTCGGACTATTTTGGGCTGATTACACTTGTTGTTGGAGGCCAAAGTTGACTAGGTTTGACTGAGCTGAATAGAGGAAGAATTCTACCCTGTTGACTAGCGTTGACTTTTTTGGTTAGGGCTTTTTGCTGCTGTCAGAAATTATCATATTTGTAAATTGTACTATCTCTCTCTCTACTGAACTATTGAAGAATATAAGAAGAATTGATCAAGGGTTTCCCCACATTGGGATTTGTCCTTTGCTGGTGCCACATCTTGTGTCTTCTTGTCTTGGCTTGTCTTCTACTATTTATGTTTATGTTCTATCTGCATTTTACTATCATGTTGATGTGATTGCTAAACTAGATATTGATATTGGGCTAATAAAGAAATTGAAGTAAAGTTGCTCTTAAGCACAGAACATACCATTGTTACCTAAAATTAACATCTTAACTGGTAAAATAACAATTTTAAACAAATATTGATTCACCCCCCCCACCATTTCCAACAAACTCTTGACAATATTACTAGCTATGTTGCAGGAAATGGCTGGCTAGAGGCTGTCTTGGTACTTGAAACGACACCAAAATAGCTCCAGAATGCTATTGGTCGTACCATATGGCATTTGTGATTCTGAAATGTAGTACGATACAGCCAGTGGAGTTTCAGAGCCATTTTGGCAGCTAAAGGCTGTGTTTTGGGCTTTTTTTTCTTTCTTTTCTAGTCTGGTCAAATGGCTGAAGGGCATGAGTCCCTTGTATGGCCCAAAAACACTAAATTAACATTTTTTTTCGAAGTTAAGTCAAACACTTACAAATTTTAATTAAAAAAATTACAAATAGAATTCTCTAGAAAATTGAAAAGTTAGAATTCTCTAAAACCCCTATCAGCCTCTTCTTTTCTATTAAAACACACTTCATTCACTCTCTCCTCATGCATTCTTTTGCAAGAGGAACTTCCTATAGCAGTAGCAAGCATTTTAGTTGTATTTTGGAGTGTGGGCAACTAGAAGGGCATGGGAAACAACGTTTTTGGCTTCTCAAAGTTGTGTTTGTAGTTCCTCTAGGTCTACTCAAGCAACTAGGGCAAGAATACTATCCTTTGTAGAGTTATGTTATCAAAGTCAAGCAAATGTTTACTGGTGGTTCAAGGGAATGGAAGTGCAATTTATGCAAAATTGATAGGACTTTCAAGGGAACTTACACAAGAGTGAAGACTCACATTTTGCATGAAGAGATAAAGGGTACTGAAGTGTGTGCACATGCCATAAATCCAAAGATGAGGGCTAGGTTCAGGAAAGAGCAAGATGACAATGAGCCAAGGATTGTTCATGAAGCAAGAAAGAGCAAGGCGCTAGTAGCAGAAGAAGAGTTATCCAAGCCATCAAATCCAGTTAAAGACAATAGATTGTTGAAAATGCTTGACAATCAAGGGAGAGAGATGCTGACTCAAGAGTGGCATGGGCCATCTTTGCTTGTGGCATCCCTTTTAATGTAGTTTGATCCCCATATTGCTACGATTTGGTGATAGCGATTAACACAACCCCTCAAGGTTACGAGGGGCCAAACTATGAAAAACTTAAAACAATTTTGGTCAAGGAGAGTCAAGTTCTTTATTGAAACCAATTTATAACTCATGGGGTAGCATAGGGCTTTCCATTATCTCAGATGGCTGGACTAATACAAAGCGTAGGCCTTGGTTAATGTCATTGCATCATCACCAAAAGGAGCCATGTTCATAAAAGCATAAGATTGTTCGGGTGAGGTAAAGGGTAGTAAGTTCATTGTTGAAATTTTAATTGCTGCTATTGAATAAGTGGGGCTAGAAAATGTAGTGCAAGTTATCACAGATAATGCCAATGTTACATGGGAGTGGGAGTGACATTTTCAAAAGCTCTCGGTTTGGGAGCGAATCCCAGAGTGTTTTTTATATAATATATATATTTTTATATTTTGATACATATATGTCAACAAAAACATGTAGAATGATGAATTAGATATAAAAAACATAAAAAAACATAGATTGAACCCAATATTTTAAAAACAGGCCAATTTGAACCGGTAACGGTCAAACTGGCCAGTTAGCTAGCCCATCGGGTCAAACCGGCAGAAAAACCCGGTTTGACCCTCCATTTTGCCAATAAAGAGGACAAACCGGTCCTAACCGGCTGGTTTAGGATGGAAGGACGAAACTGGCCGGTTTGTGGTCAAACTGGCTGGTTTTGTCCTAAACTGGCCGGTTTATTGCCAGGGCAACTATAAACCCCAAAAAATGTATTTTTATGAGTTTTGAAGCTGTTCTGAGGGAAATTTTGGGTTGTTTTCCTCCAAAAATAGCCCCTCCGAGAAAAACATGCCTGCCCTCTCATTTTCCTAACACATCTCAACCCTAACAATGTTGGCAATTAATGGTAATGTTAAATTCTTAAAGTAAAAGTGACATTTCCTTTAATTTTCATTTTCATCCTTTTACTTAAATTTTTAACATTACCATGAAATGACTCAGGATGTTTGAGAGTGGTTTCGACCTTATTGGATTTCATATGGAGAAACTAGAATTTAGGTTTCACTCAAAATTCAGCAGACTTAATGGTTTTTAGGATTTCATGGTTTGGGGGTTTGCAATGTCTCCATTTGATTCTATCATGCGTGAGGGTATGAGATTGGCATTTGATCAAGAGCATGAAGCCCTTTAAGAACCTTGATCGTGGTGGCATTTATTGTTGAACTTTGTTGATGTTGGTGGTACTGATTGTCGAACTCTTGGTGGTACTGATTGTTGAACTCCTCTACCATGGCCTTAACAAGAATGCACGCTTCACTCAAAGGAAAACAACTGGTTAGGCATGCTAAGCTTTTTCTACCACATTATAAGGTTGAGGAGATGAACCCTTCACTCAAACCAAAATCATTGGTTAGGAATGTTAAACTTTTCAATTTCTATCATGTTATAAGGTTGAGCCATCCAAGCCTGAAGACTTTGAGCTAGATCATGTTCATGTATCTCTTGTTGATGATGTTTATGTATTTCTAGGAGTGTTGAATCAATGATGAGTTTCATGAGTGACCATGTTGATAAGTGATTTGTAGTTCTGATGTCTATTTTTGCTACTACTACTAAAGTTGTAGAGGAGTTTTAGGAGTCCTCCAACTCGGAGGCATATTATTTATGTAGCTTATGGTGATGAGTTTGATCATGATGAGGAGTGATCATGTTGTTGATCATTGATATGTAGACTTGTAATAGTTCAATGACCCCATAGCTTAGAGCATTGTTTTTGGACTCTAGAGGCCATTTAGAGCCTCGTTGATTATGTATTTTGTTGTGGATAGTCGATGCCATTTTAATATATTCACCTTTACATGGTATATAGATGAGCAAGCCTTGCATATTTTGTTTCTATTGGCTTGGAATCATGGTTTTAAATCTTAAAAATATTTTTTTTTGTTAAAAATTAATTATTTAATGTATTTTTTCAAACTGGTTCCTGACCAGTCCCGGTTCGAAACCCGGTTCATTAGGTGGACCGGCCCGGTCACTGGTTCTGGTTTTTAAAACATATTTTGAACCATATAACAACAATCATCTAGAAGTTATAATCTTCATCAACCACGTCCACAAGTTAGTAACATAGTAACATACAACGTATTGAGTCTCATGATTCATCAATCTTAAAGTTTCAAGCTTTCAAAATTCAATAAATAACATTTATCATCTTTGATCACCAAAGTTGTACTTGTAAGCTAAGTGTAACCATTACAACAAATAATATCTAACATGAAATGAAATGTTATAAAATGAAATGAAACAACTTTCAGCTTTCATGAAGCATCATATTCATAATTCATTACTAATGAGTTATAATTGCCAACTTCAAAATAAAATGATTTTACAGAACATAATTCTGAGTCCCTTCTCAAGATGGAGCACATGACTCTGCAGCTAATCGACCGTGAGGGCCTGGGTTAGGGTTTCTAGGTTTTCTTGCAGTTTAACAGAGAACCATGGATGGTCACCGGTAACCCTGCTTGGTCTATCATCTGTCGTGCCTCATACATCTACCTTTACTATCTCTTTTCCTTCCAACGTGCCGTATCTGTATTTCGACCTGTTGGGGTTTTTTGAGGGGGGTTTATAATTTATTTTACTGTTTGGCGTTTTGTTACCTGGCCGTTTACCTGCCGACGGCCTGCTCACTGTTCTTGGCGGTCCTTTTTTCCGAGGATTGGGTTTACATTCCGTTTCCAGCTATTCGAGGTGTCCTTCGTTTGGAGCAGCTGTCACCATGGACGACCTTGATGCCGTGGATTACTCCGAAGACCCGCTGGAGGGGGTTTCCATCTGGCGCTCCACGTTTTCCACATCTGCAGGTATGCTTAGCTCTGGCCTTTTCGGTAGTTTCCCTACTTTCTCTTTTGCGGAACTGTCACGGTCACAGTCTGTGGTCCTCCCGGATGCCCTGCACACTTGGCCATCGCTATCTACCCCCCCACATTCCCTGGATACCCTCGGTTTCGTCTCTGACTGCCTTCATCCTAACACTGGTTTAGACATCCAGGTATTTGGAGCGCTGGGCCGGCAGTATATCCCCCCATCGGTGACCGTTGGATCTGCCGGTTTTCCCCCACAGGCCTCATCCGCTCCTCCTTCTAGCAGTTTCAATGCCGTTCCGCCTCTCGCCGGTTCTATTCCTACCTCTGTTGGTAACCCTAACCCTCCCTCTTCTAACCCTAACCCTCCCCCTGCGGTTTCAGGCCCTCAACCACCTCCTCAAGGTTCTAAGAAGGAGTACAAGCGTTACAAGTCTAAAGTGGAAGATATTTTTCTCAGACTTGAAGAGGACATATAGTGGGGAGAGACTATGGATTTCGCCAGCAGAGTCTTGGTTGGGTGCATCAGAGGACGGAACTACGCGACCGCCTGTTTGAAGGCCTGGGCATGAAAGGTTTGTGGTCACCATTTGGTGGACATCCCCTTCGTGCAGACATTCGTGAGGGGATGGTTCGCACTGATATTCGCTCGTGCTGATCATACCAACTGGGTATTATCCTCCTACTGGCATTTTGAGCACGCTTTGGTACTCCTGAAGCGCTGGACGCCTCTTTTTGATCTTGCGACTGAGCAAATAGGCATTGGACCAGTATGGATTCGGATCCCGTGTCTCCCTTTACAATATTGGTCTGAGGACATATTCAGGCGGGTAGGTAATGCTATTGGCACCTTCATGGATTATGATAAGTCCTATCAATACACAAGCATGATGGCTTATGCTCGGATTCTTATCAACCTGGATACGCGGGGCGGCCTACAGGAGTTCATAACTATTCAGTGGAGGGACACATCCCGCAGGCAGATCATCGATTATGAAGGCATTCCATATCGCTGCCGCAAATGCCACAAAGTGGGACACTTATACAAGGATTGCCCCCTCTTGCAAAAGATTAGGGGCCCTGACAAGGGTTTGGAGACAGAGGATCCTAGTAGTAACCATACTCGACATGATAATGGCGCTGAACCTGGATTGATCGACAAGGATGCAATGGACGCCCGGAGAACTCTAGAGATAGTGGGTATTGATAAGGATCTCTCTGCCACAAACCCCTCTTCGTCTCCTCCTCCAGTGGGTACCAGTCCAGCTTTGGAGAACATCTCGAGGACAGGTATGTTATCTTCATCCTCCACTCTCTCTACTCCTGCTTCTCGTATTTTGAAGCACTTGCATCCCATTCATATAATTGTACATCTCCTCCTTCTCTATCACATTTGATCCCCTCGATGATTATTGGATCACAGGGTATTACCTCACCCTCCTCTATTCTTTGCTCTCTTCCCTTTCCCCCTCCCATCACTACCCCTAGCGTTCCATCTCTATCGTCATCCTCTCTCCCTTCCCTCCCCTCCCCCTCCCCCCCTGCATCCACTCAGTACGCTCTTTGATCCAGATCAAAGGATCGTGGGCGTGGCGCGATTGGACTGGACCCTGAGATTACCCCTGCCTCTCATAAACCCTCCAGGGGTCGACCCTCCCATCTCACTAAAGCCAGACACACTGCGGGTGAAGAAGTTGCCCTTGGGCAACAACAAACTATTGATAGGGCCCTTAGAGCGAGGAACAACCCACTGTCTCATCCTTCATGAAGCTCCTATCCTTCAATTGCAGAGGGTTTGCTAGCCCTCCAAAAAAACTAGCACTCAGAAGATTGCTCACCTCGACACAGCTGGACATTATATTCCTACAAGAAACTCTTTGTTCGGTTGTTTCTCTTACCTCTACCTTTAATTCTTGGCTGCCGAATTGGACCTTCCACGCCACGGATGCATCTAGGAGATCTTGGGGACTTGCTATTGGACTACACAACAAATCTATGGAGCTCAGGGACATTTGGGGAGGTCGGGGATTTATAGGCATGGACATATATGCCCACTCTATAGAATCTGAAGTGCGCATTCTAAATATATATAGTCCATGTGTGGATAGGGCAAACTTTTGGAGATCCCTTCTAGATTCAGATTTCATGCAGGCAGACAACATCATTCTTGGCAGAGATTTAAATTTTTCATTGGGATACAGTGAATCATGGGGACACACGGCCCAACTAGATGGCCTCTCAGACACCATCTCTACCTTACTTGAGGAACACCAGTGGGCAGACATTCCATCGGCCAAGATTCAGTGTACATGGACAAACAATCGCAGTGGAGACCATACCCTTGCAAGGAGACTTGATAGATTCCTCATCAAAGAAGTTTTTTTGAGCTCGCATCTGCGTATTCGACAGTGGGTTGGCACTGGAGGCATTTCTGATCATCGGCCAATATTTTTGGAATTGGACGATACAAACCTGAGGATTAAAAGCTCTTTCAAATTCAACGCCTCTTGGCTCAAGGATCCCTCCTACATCCAAATGGTCACAAATCACTGGCATTCCAACCCTATACAGGAACATGAGGAGCATACCGCAGGCTTCATCAGGAAATTGTCAGCACTCAAGAGGATCTCCAAAATTTGGGCTCACCAGAAACGGAAAAATGATGATAACATTCTGAGGGAAGCAGAGAGGGCCATTGCCCACCACGAGGACTCTTCATCAGGTACTTTTCTAACACAAGAAGATAAAGATCATTATACCTCTCTCATTATGAAATGTAAGCAACTATTTGCAAAGCTGCAAGCTTAATTGTTGAGAGTAGATACAATCACATATTTTGGACTCCTTGAATTGTCCACAATTTGAATATGATTTTAGAAGAGACTGAAACAAAAACAAAATGAATTCTGGAGGTCACAGGGTAGGCTAGGGAGATTGTAAAATTTGTCACTTACCACCACCAATCTCAAGCATTATATTGAGAATACTCCAATTGGAGTTTCTCAAAGTTGTTGAGATAAGGTATGCTTCAAACTTCATCATGTTGCATCGCCTTGTTGAGAGTAGATACAATCACATATTTTGGACTCCTTGAATTGCCCACAATTTGACTATGATTTTAGAAGAGATTGAAACAAAAACAAAATGAATTATAAAGGTCATAGGGTAGGCTAGGGAGATTGTAAAATTTGTCACTAACCACCACCAATCTCAAGCGTTATATATCGAGAATACTCCAAATTGGAGTTTCTCAAAGTTGTTGAGATAAGGTATGCCTCAAACTTCATCATGTTGCATTGCCTTGTTGAAGTTAAAACTGCATTAATGAGTATGGTGGTGGGTTCAACTTGCGCTAAGTGGAGACAGGTAGATTTAGAGAAGGGAAGTATGGTGAGGAGGGCGTTGATTGATGAATATTGGTGGAGCAAGATTGATTAAGTCTTTGTTCGGCCAATGTTTCCATTTTCTGGGGGTCGCGTTTCAAGACATACCTGTTTCTGAAACTTCTAGATGTTTTGGAGTTCTTTGCAACTTAGATTACTAGGCTTAATGCTTTAGGAGAATGATAACCTTACAAGTGCTTCCATCTTTTATCTAAATTGATATAAAAACCAAAATCTATGGGCCATATAATTTTAGGTCTGTGAATTGCCTAAAGTACAGTCACTATCATGCTCAGACTTGACAATTCACTCTGTGTAGTTGACTAACTGGTCTGAGGAATCACTTATTTGTATTTGTCTGCTTGATTTCTCTGAACCTATGAGTCCTTATTTTTTTGGAACATAACTTACAGTGTGGTGGTTTCGCAATTTCAGAGGAATCAAAAGATGTGGAAGAAACTAAATTTACTCCCTTTACTGGAGTTGGAAGGCGCCTGGATGGGAAACCACTAAAGTATTCAGTAGCACCATTGACAGAAACGACATCCCATCTTACAAACAATAAAACATCGGGGCCTGGTTCATCTGCAGGCACTTCACAATGCCATGCCTCAGGGAAGCTTGTATTTGGTTCAGGCACAGGAAGTACTTCTATGGATGCCTCTAAGGTAATTACATACTGACTTTCACCTTACTAGAAGAGAGCTTACTTATTTAGGTTCCTGTTGGTGCATTGATCTGATATATTGGTTTTAATGCAGGAACCTGTGAAGGAGGTCAAACAGGAGGTACCAAAGGAAGAACCCAAGTTCCAGGCATTTAGTGGCAAGAAATATTCACTAAAGGATTGAAGGGTGCAGATCACAACTTTTGTTCTTTGTGATAATGTCTGTAACCTTGTCCCAATTTCGGGGCTGCTTTGTTCTATGAAGAACTCGGATCCCTGTACGGTGATTTATTTCAAATTTGCAATATTTAATTCAGTTGGATTCTTTTACACGATGGTTTCTATCTAGGTGCTTGCACACAGATTTACTAGGGATATGAAATTTAAATATCATCTTGCAGATAATTTAATCATGTAAGCTAATACTTTCTCTTGCCATTAATGTTCTTCCTTATGAAGGATCATCTGAAAATAAACAAAGAAAGATCTGTAATTTTCAACAGAAATGTCTCTCAAATTTTGCAATGATTGCATTTTAAGCTAGTATTTCACTACTGCTCTCTTTACTTTTAGTGGACATCGATTGAAGCCCTGAATGTCTTTTCATTAGAAATTAAAATGATTGAAAACACGTATAAATGTATGGATGGAATAAAATTTTACAACTAACCATGTTGTAGAGATTGAGTTGATCCAGGTGGTTAGACTTGCATGCATGGCATATCAAAACATTATTTTTGCATATGTATGACTCTATTTGTAGTTGAATTATGTGGAGGGTGGTTGATAAAAGACTGAGTTGAACGTGACAATCTAGAGCTCAAGGGCATTGTAAAAACTCAATAATATCTGTGTTGTTCGATGTTGTGTTCAAGAAACAATTAATTATTCGAATACAATAGAAATATGTTTCTATTTAGAGCTTAAGGGAGGCTCTTATGATGATTGTTGAGGTGTCAACGATGATTTCTTTCGAAGCAAATTTTATTTTCTTCCCTTCAAATGATTATTTGCTAATAGCAGCATGACCAATTTGTACACACATTTATTGTTGCTAATATGACTGATGATAATTGTTGGTCAATAGAACAAAGTTTCTGTAAAAGGCATATTCATCTTTAACACGGCATTACCATTCTTCTGAAACATTCACTTTCTTCTGTATTTGCATGCAATATTCTCAAGATTTACCCTTTGTATGATTGGCCATGATTTACTGTTGAAAGAGGTGTGAAAGGTGGCTTTCTTTGAGTCATATTATTTGTTTACTTTCAAAGGATTATTGAGAGACATAACCACCTCGTGCATACATACTATTAACAAGTTCTTTCTACTACCATTAACAAGTTCTCTATCAAGGTGTCTTATGAAAAGAATAATAGAACTACTTTTCAACCCTTGGTATGATAATGATTGTAAAATTGCTAGGAAAGTGATTAGAGATGCTCCTAACGAAACTGTAAAGCTTGAAAAAATTAATATGTACAAAGCTCTTATCAAAAAGAGGAAAAGATCCTATATAAATAGGAGGCAAGAGCATCTTCTTCACCTTTTTAAAGTTGAGCCTAGAAAATTTTGGAAGAATATTCTTGTTCGTAAAGCGAAGGAAAATAATTCAATCCCCTTAAAATTTTTGGATATTTATCTTAAGAATCTTTATGAATCCCCTGACACCATGGGCACCATCTTGAACACTCCTATAGAGGAGGACATCTTCTCTTTGGAAGATGCGGATTTCGGGATTGATTGCTAGTGAGACTGTAATTGTTGTTCAGCAGAGCAAAATTTGCTGTAATGTACATGCATCTTTAACATGCCATGGACCTTTTGCTAAAATTAATTTGCGAGGAAAACAATGAAGAAAGCAGAGACTTGGAAAATTTGCCTAGCAAGAATAGCTTTTATTCATCCACATTCCAGACTTTGTTATTACATGAAAGAGATACTGCCCGTTCAAACAATTTTTAATTATCATTACTTGTTAAGTATCATTTTATTATTTTTTGTACTTAATTGTTTCCTTCCCTTTGGAGTCTGTGGAAGAAAGTGGCCTCTTTCTGTTGCAAACCGGGAAATTGCTTCTGTAAATTAGCAGAAGAAATCATTTCTCTTTAGCAGGCAAGGTGCCTTTCCTGTTGACTAAATAGGAGGTGATTTATGGTCTTTTGGTAGTCCGACTTCTGATATCCAGCAAAGTGTCTTCAGCAAGCAGTTGTTCAATATCAGAATGTTGCCAGAAAGTGTCAATTTCTGCAGTAATTGAGCATGAGGAAACATTTCTCTTTAGAGGACAAGATGTCTTTCTTGATGACTACATAGGAGGTGATTTGCTGTCTTATTGTACTGAGTATGATATTTGACAGAGTGTCTTCAGTGGTTGGTTTTGAAATTTCAGAACGTTGTCCATTGGGTGAAGCTCTGTTCCTTCTACCAAATTAAGGGCTTCATAGAGCTTGATATTGTCGACATTGACCACATTGTGGATTCCAGGTTGCACAAGTAGATCTGATTCCAAGTTGCACTATTGTGCACCACTTTTGCTATAGTACAAGGACTATATCAGACTATCACTTTTGCTATAGTACAAGGACTATATCAGATTATTTTCAGCATATGATGCTTATGCTTATAGAGCCTATTTTATTCCAATAGAGCCTTCATCTTGACCCAAAAGTTGTGAGGTCTTTATGACATTTCTAACCGCCTTCCTTTAGACACACTTTGGATGCCCCAAGACATTTCCTTCCACCTAAAAGGGTCAAGGTTGGTATTTATGAGTACATTCAGATTACTTAGAATTCCCTTTCCCCAGCTTTTCTTTCGTGTTATTGTTCTTGCTAGCAGCTATTAAGTTCGATTTGGGTTCGAATTTTCCCATTAATGTCCGGATGGGGTTTGGAGCTCTCTCTCTGTCTCTCTCTGTATATATAAAAGAGTAAAAAATGACCATCAATACACAGAAATAAGCATAGCGAAGTAGAACATGTTCATCAACTTCAAAATTTAAAAGGATCTGTATGCCCAAAATTTCAAATACTTGTGATCCTTGAAGTAAATTCTCAACATAAAAAAACATAATCAAAATTTGAACATATTTCATATAGTACAATACTACTGCAGGTCTACAAATTGCAAAATGCTGTATAACATATTTATTAAATTTCAAAATTTAAAGGAAGTCCATAATGTCAAACAGTTATAATGTGAAATATTTATAATCCTTGAAATTGTTTCACAAAATTTGAAACACAGTCAAAATTTCAGCTAGTCAAGATTGGAGAGCGATTGCTTTCTTGACAACGTTTGTATCAAGGTTACAAAGGGTGAATGACGAACACCATTCATGATTGGGGTCGAGTGCGACTGTGAACAATGGATACATCACACATGGGGGTTTCAACTTTCAATTTAGCACAATGCTTAAGTGACAAGCTTGAGGCCCGAGGGTAGACAAAATCATGCAGTGGCTTAGTCACATATTAAAAAGTGCAAAGGGAGGAAAGCAATTCATGAAGCTTCGAAGGAAATGACGATGGAGAAAAAGTTGCATAGTCATTGGAGTAGGTATTCACATCAAGTCCACATTTTTAAAGTTATTTTGGGCAATGTGAAACCCTAAGTCACCTTAGATTGAGCCTTATTTGTAATGTCACCAACTGCTTAGGAGAAATAAGATGGGTTCTGCTGGTCTAATAAGTTTCCATAGGTTAAGGTAGGGGAAATTTTAATAAGTGAACATGATTCGCCTAGGAGAACTTTTATAATTGCTTAAGGGTTGAAATGAGACATATCTTAGGCTAATGAAAAATCACTTTAATTTTATAAATTGAAAGTCTCTTAAAGTGTCTTAATAAAATATTAAAAGGGTAAAATGGCGGAAATAGTAGTCTCAAATATAAAAAATATAAAAATGAATAGCTTTTCCTCATTCTCACTTGCATTTTGAGAAAAATAGCTCTTGAAGAGTTTATGGGAGAAAACTTAGGGTCTGAGAAACCCTAGCTGCCACTGATAGTTTCGATGTTGAAACTAGACATTATAGTTGGTTTCAAGAGTGAAATCACTTAAATTTCACCATTGTGTTTTTACGGAGAAAAAGATTCGTAAGAGATAATAAGCTGAAAGAGGTTTTATCAGTTGGTTCTATTTCTTGAGATTATGTTTTTTATATTTCTTATCACAAGTGGAGGCACATGCTACAACTGAGAACCATTTGGCCATTGAAGAGAGTCTACGCTTGGTCAAAAGATTGTTGGGTCAAAGTGGTTATTTTTGGGCGCATTAGAAGTGAGCTTCTTTGCTAAAAAGGGGTTTGAACTCCTTCCTTACTACCCAAGGTTAGTTCTGTTAGCTGAATGGTGATTTTTGCTAAGAAATGAATGTTGTAGACTTCCATAATAGTTGTTGGTTGTATCCCTTGTGAGTTGGGTTATGTATTGACATTTTCGTAAGAGATAAAGATTGAGTTTGACCCTCTTACTTGAGGGAAGAGTTGCTAGACAAAGGACAAATTTCCTACCCATCTTTGTTGGACACATTGCATAGAAATCTGATTTCTCTTGTGGGATGAGTCTTCTCACATTATGGTTTGAGTTACTCACTGGAAGGGTGTGGTTAAATTATTGCAAGTTGGTGAAAAGATTCCAAGTTCTTGTGCTATTTTGAGCTTATCGTCTTTATTGTTTTATTTTTGTGTTGACTGAAAAATGAATTTATCAGACTTTGTAATATGTACCTATGTAGCATTTTAAAGGAGAAAGCCATTTCATATGTTGCAATAGAAATATTTACAATAGTTGGTTATGTTGTTTATCTTTATTTGGGAGTTTGTGTGAAGCTCACATGCCTTTGTGTACTTGGGTTTGGAAATAAAAATATATATGGTTATATCTATGACAGTCCATAATTTCCAATTCATTGGTAATGATATGCATATCAATGAATGGTGACATTTTGAAGGCTAAATGGTAACTTGGGTTGTTGGTTGAAGTTTGGTTGCATAGATTTGTCATTGTGTATTTGCTCAAGTTAAAAATAAACAAAAATTACACCTACACCAGTGTTCTCTCAATATGTTTTACAAAACCTCTTACTGAAAAAGTTTGTTAAACTTGGGGATATTGTTGTCCATCTTGTGTTATTTCCTAGTGGGGATCTTACAGTGGTATTAGAGCATGTTCTTGGACAATTGTGGGGTCTAAGGGAAGATTATCAATAACTTAATGAGTGGTGAAGAACATACTTACGTCACTTATAAAAGGCAATACAAAACCAAAGATACCACTCTCATTTGAGAGGAAGAAGAAATTAAAAAATAAAAGAAGAAGAAACTACTAGTAAGGGAAAGGGGGTAGAAGAGTCGTCTAAGAGAGAAAAACCAAACATGGGGGATAAGTAGACACAAGCCTTTAATAGTTTGCTCAATGCACTAAATGATTTAGCTAAAGGCCTAAAGGAGATGGTGAGCCTTATGAGAATGATGTCAAACAGGGGGACTTCCATCGAAAGGGATCTTGTTAATGGTGAAGGGTCCAACAATGTTGAAGGAATTCATGCTCGTGCTACTACATAGAGACATTCACTCTCATTTAGCAGAACACCCAAACTCAACATGCCTCAGTTCCTACATGAGACAACAGAGGACCAAACAAAGAAGACAAGTCAAACAATTCCTTATGCAGATTATCAGGAGTATAGAGGATTGAGACGTGAGTTCCATGTTGTCATGAGTTTCATTAATTTCCGCCATCTTTAGTTGAAAAGCAAGCCCAACACACTTCATAGGACTTTGAGGTAGAATAACGAGCTGCAAAAGACATTGTGGAAGGTGGCCATCCCTTGCTTTGATGGGTCATCCAAATGCTCAACTCGGTCATGGGTAAACTGGATATATATTTCCAGTTGCATTAGATGACAGAGGAGGTGAATATTAAGCTAATCACATTACATTTGGAAGGTGAAGCTCATGAGTGGTGGTACCATGGGTTAGTAACAATGAGTCACAACATCACTTCATACATTGAGTTCACTGAGAGGCTTATTAAGCGATTTGATAGGAAGGACCCTGAGCTTCATTTCAAGGAGTTGGCCCAACTCAGACTGACAAACAATCTGGAGGCATACATTTCAGAGTATCAGAGACTATGTTATGAACACAATGCGTACTCTGCAATAATCTTCAGAATACTTCGAAGACAAGGACACTCATTGCAGGACAAGTAATTGTATATTGAATATTATATAAAAGAATTGATGAGATATGAGATGTTGCAAATGAGGGTGAGGGCCTGCTTATATAACTAGGTAGATACTGTTGAAAAGTGTAACTAGGTTCGGTCTTCATAATGACATGTAATTGTGACTTTTGTCAATGATGTAATAAAGGAAATAAAATTATTTTTGTATGCTTTGCTTCACGGGTTTCATGAATAAGAGATTTTATTTGTTAGTGGCTCCCATTGAGAGCTTTAGGATTTATCATTAAGTCAAAGAGTCAATGTCATGTATGAAGAGCTCTTCTTGAGCACTAATCAATATATATGAGTCTATAAGATTGTCTAACAACCCTCCAAAAGACAAGCACAAGTTCTCTTCCTCATGTCAACTTCAAGATGAAGTAAAGATCTCATGTCCGCTTCAAGCTATGGAGACACACCTATTTATACATACATGTCGACTTATTTATAGGGGGTAATCACTATAAATATACGTGAAGGCTCTTTGCATTAGAGACACAATCAAGCTTTGAAATTCGGGTAACAGAAAGATGACAAGTTTAGACAAAACGCAGAAGTGTCATGAAGGGACAACAGGGGTTTGTTTAGGGCCAAACACAGAAATATCAATTATGGATTTCTGGAAGAAAAGTATCAGTACCTCAGTAAAGGAACACTGCCTAATCAAGGATATATAATATATATATATATATATATATATATATATATATATATACACACACACACACTACAATTTGGTACTATAGAGAAGCCACAACTTATTGAAATGATAAGACTATGATTTGGTGCTATAAAGAAGACAGTTCAATAATATACCATGGTGTTTTAGTGTTGCTTTAGTGATATTCCAGTGAAGTATTCGGTGCTACCTCAAGAGGAAGGTCATAAGCATGTGACATAATCTCAGTACTATTATGAGGGAGAAAGGTCTTCATGCTATCAATAATATCTCTAGACCCTAGTTCAGTGACATGACTTCAGAATTGGTGCTATAGGAGAAGGAAAAGTTCAACATCCTTGACAAGTTCAGTGATCAATATTCAGTGTCATCACATATGTTGCAAGATCTAAAGTAGGAGAAACCAAGAAAGTAGGTGGTGGAAGAGAACTTGTGTCTTGATCTTGGAGGGGCTAATAGGTCAAGGGTCATGGTCTTTGTATTCATAAATTGGATTCTCTATAATAAGAATTTGTGCGGGTTTTCCTCTCAAAGAGTGAGAGGCTTTGGCCTTGGCTTATAGCCTAGATGATGTGTCTCTTGTGTATTGGTTACTGTTTGATGAAGAAGAACACTAATAATCTAACGTGAAGAAGAACCTAATCTAAAGAAGTAAAAAACATTCACAAGAAGTCACTAATAGAAGAGAAATCACCTAACACTAATGCCTTAGATTTCTCAACATGGTATCAAAGCTAAGGTGCTAAAATCAAGGGAAGGGCATCTAATCAAAGAGACATTCAAGGATCAAGTTTCAAGGAAGGCATCAAAGCAAGTTGAAGGTTATCAAAGAAAAATATCAAGATCTACATTGAAGAATCAAACCCTAGATCGAAGAAGTTGTTGACCTAGGTTGTCATTGATGTCAATATGGCAATATTCTAGATACCAAATGATGATATGAAGCCAAGGGGAAGCAGAGTAGATCCATGAAGAGAAGAAGCAAGGCCATCAGGATAGCCAAGCCATAAGCTAGAGGAGTTAACAAAGGAGGTATATTGCAGAATATCAGAGCAAGAGAGGCATATTGCAGAATATCAGAGCAAATAGAGGAGGTCTCTATGAAATACATTGCCAAGCCAGAGGAGCCACATTGGAGAAAGAAGAGCCAAAACAGAGCTACAGGAAGTGCCGTATATATATGCCAAAGAAGAACAGGGCAAACAGAGAAGCAAACAGAGCAAATAGAGCTATCGGAGCATAGAGAAGAGTGGAAAGGCAGAGTTTATATATATGTGTGCGCAATATACAGGCGAAAGACTTAGATATATAGGCAAATACACTATCAGAGGCCAAAACTCACATATATATGCATTTACACTATTGGGGGCAGAAAACATAGTTGCATTGGAATACACTTTGATGGTTATATATATAATATATATATATATATATATATATATATATATATATATATTATCTTCTATAGTGAATTCTGGCCGGTTCGGTTCGTTGTGCCATACCCTAACCCCCGACAGTGACATGTTATATATATATTATATCGGCGATATATAATCAACGGGATCGTATATGTGCCATCACCCCAAACCCTCGATTGACGTTGCGGAACCAACGACAACATTATGGAAGGATTAATGTTATATCACATCCGTAAAATGATCAGTAGTCGGCCATCGACGATGCCATGGGCTCGATGTATAAAGGATCCCCGGAAGCCGCAATTACTGATTGTGATTGCAAGACCGGACCTGATGCAACATTGCAATTTGGCTTAATGTCATATTGCGTCCATCGGCCATCGACCATTGGCGACTGCCGATTGTGATTACAAGGTGGACCTGAAGCAGTTATAGATGCAAGAGTAATATTTTTTGAAGTCCGCCCTTAGCGCTTCGCTCATGGTTTTTCATATATTTCCTGTGTATTTAAACATTTGTATTGCGTAGGGTTTTTAGGCCAAAATCCTATAATAATGCTCTCGATAGTTCAGGATGCCTGAACGATAGTTCAGTAGGCTGAATCAAGCCGATTGTGATTGCGATTGGGACGTGGCATGTCTGTTAAACAAAATTGTCTCTGTGTATGCCTATTATCATTGAAAAACGAAGCTCTGTTACAGTTTGAACAAGCAACAATTTTGCTCTGTGTGTTTGGTCCTCTCTCATGAATGAACGTGTCTTGTGAGCATGAAGAGACAGAGGAAGCTACAACGACCGAGAAGCCAAGAAGCTGAAGGGTAAGCCAGCGCAGAGGGAGCTGAAGCAAGCGTTGAGGAAGCCAAAGAGCCAACAAAAAGAGGAAACTGACAGTCGGAGGCATCAGGAGCACATACAACAATAAAAACAGAGAACAAGGTGTAGAAAAATGTGTTGTTGTGTGGTTGAACGCTGTTGATACAGTTGGAGGAAACAAAGGCAACGAGAGGGTCCAACAAAACAAAAAAAAGGGCCGAAGGACCAACAGGACAGGAGATAGTCGAAGGGCAGAAATAACCAACAGAGAAGAAGTCATGCTAAAGCATTCACTGTGACATTAGAACAGATGCTTGAACATAAAGTTGTTCTTTATGCAGAGCTTAGTGCAGCTAACAGTAGACTGACTAAAGCTGTGTGAAGACATTATCAGAGAGCATAAAGGCTATTGGAGACTCTGTGTGGACAGTATGAAGAGTTGTAAAGACTCCTTCATAGGAAGATTGGTTGTCATTGATGCTGTAGCATGGAGACTACAATGAAGCAGTATACAGACAAAACTCAGTAATGAAGAGTTTTGAGAGCAAAACATTACTATCAAATGTGCTTTGACAAGATTAGGTCGGAACTATTGGGGCTGGTGCCTTAGAAGTAAGAAGGATTGGAGTCCTTGGGGTTGACGCCTCAGAAGTAAGAAGGATTGGAGTCCTTGGGATTGGTGCCTCCGGAGTAGGAAGGATAGGTTTCCTTGGAACCAATGTCTCAGGAACTGGAAGGATTGAAGTCCTTGGGAGTTGGTGCTCTTAAGTCCAAAATTGGTGCCTTGGCGATATAGAGTTGGAGGTCGGGAGGTTGGAGCCTCACAAAAGTCCAAGTTGGTGCTTGGCAACTGGTTGCAACCACTTATATAATTAATAAAAGCATTTATTCTTGTTGTTCATCTTGTGTTCTGAATATTAATGTTTTAACTAGCAAAAAAATAGTCGGAAAAAGAAATACCTATTCACCCCCCCTCTCAGTATTTCCAACAATTGTTATTAGATCCAGTACCTTCATTGAAAGCCTAACAGCTTGAAGGTTGATCTTTAGAACACAAATGGCGAAGTCAAGGAAGAGAGTCTCCAATCCTCCTAAGGATTTGTCTCCCTCTACTATTAAAATAGAAGACAATCAATTTGAGGAGGATCCAAGGCTCAATGGGAACTTTAATATATGGGAAGCAAGAATGAGGAATTTCTTACAGACTCGAGGCATTGAACTCTAGAAATCAATGATTGTTGATAGCAGGATGGATGGAGAATCTAAGGACTACAATGCAAAAGCAATGAAGGCAATCTTGAATGGACTACCCAATTCTATAAAGAACAATTTAGGAAAATATTCATCAGCGAAGGGTGTATGGGAAAAACTTCATGACCTTCACTCAAAAGGAGCATTGACCATGACCATCAGTAAAAAGATGATGGAAATCAAGAAGGAAGTCCAGAACCCATCATAGAAGATGAAGATGAGAATGATGACATCAAGGTTAAAGCAGACCTAGAAGATGAAGAGAATGAAAAAGATTTTGTAGAAGATCTCCTCGCTCAACTTATGGCCACCATGGAAGAGGTTAACAATCTGAAAAAGGAAAATAAGGAACTTAAGAAGATAGCACTAGCTGGTGACCAAGATCAAACAAGGGATACAGTTGACCTTGTCAAGCTTCAAGTACAAAAAAGGGATGAAGAGCTTGCTAAGCTTAAGAAGGAATTTCATAATAAAAAAAGAAAGCATCATGAAGAAGTCATATCCATGAAAAATCAATTGGATAAAGCAAAGAACTGGGAAGATACCTTGTCAAGTCAACTTGAACAAAGGCACAAAAGCTTGAACAAACTTGAAGAAGAGATTGGTCAGTACAAGGTAGAGGTCTTCTCTCTCAAGTCTCAACTACAAGAAGCAAGGAAACAAGCACAAGGAGTTGAAAAGACCATGGAAGCATTGGAAGTCATAGAAGGACAGGTTGATGAAGCAGGAAAGGAAAGAAACACCATGATCTGTCAACTGAAAGTAAAGGATGATGAAATCTTCAAATTAAAATATAACATCAAGCTTCTTAAGGCTGAAAGACGTAAAGCTACAAGGATTAAGGAAGAAATGGAGAGCAGTCAAGCAAAGAATGAAGAAATCTTCAGAATAAAGTTAGATATCATCTCCCTGAAAATAGAAGCAGATGAAGCTACTCGTATCAAGGAAGAAATTGAGAAACAACTTGCTAAGAAGAATAATGAGTGTGAAAGATTGGAAGAAGAGATTGTCTTCCTCAGAAAAAAGGTTGAGGGGATTAACAAAATCTTGAAGAGCTCTCAGGCCTTGGATGACATGAGTATGCAGGTGAATCCTCAAACAATAATGATAATGCTTCAAACAAAAGGGATGTGAAGGAGCCAGAAATAAATGGTGACGCTCCCAGTTCCAGTAAAGGCAAGGAGAAAAATCAAGGCTACAATAGAAGAAATCTTGTTCCAAGAAGATATCTTGCTCCAAGAAGAAATGTAGATGATGTCAAAGATGCGAGAGGCAATGGTTATCATCAAAGGATCTCAAGGAGTACATCAAGGAAATCTCCATCTCCCAGGTACCAAAGTTCATTTTTTGGTTACTGTTATTTTTGTACAAACTTTGGTCACATGGAAAAAGACTGTAAAGCATATCATAAAGATAGATATTATGGTCCCCAACCATCTCATAGAGATAGATATTATGGTACCCAAAAATCTCCAAGAAACAATTTTGCTGGAAGAAATCATGAATTCTTATGGCACGTGATTGTAACTTAACTTGGGATTTTACACAAGCTAGAACCATGCAAAAGAAGAAAGTTACACAAGTATGGCAAAGAAAGAAAATACAATTCGAAAGTCCCTTGAACTCTCCAGCCAACAACATATGTCATTTGCCTTGTTAGGACTCCAGGAAACTCTCCTATGGTTGTAGCTCGGAGATGACTGGTAACATATAATCTTCAATATGGTTCTAGGAGCTTATTGGGATAGGTGATGGTTTGGTTCAAGCCAGATAACCACTTCTACTCTGTTTTCACTCCAGACATGCATGAACACCCTCAGACTACAAGGCTTTAGACCACCAATGCTCAAAAATTTGGGAATTAGGTGAACATACGAAGAATACTAACCACACCAGCAGATGCATACATAATGTATGATGGCCAGCTGCAACTAGTAAAGAAACTTGCAAATCTAATCTATCAATGCAGAGATAAGATGTCAGTTATTTTGCATAAGATACATAATAAACTTGAGTGACCTACTCACTGATACATTCAATTGTCTGATCCAGAGATAAGATGAAAATTACCTAGCATTAGACATAGAAGAAATCATGAATGCAATACATCAGGCACAAGCTTAGAACAGAGAAGTAATGGGCATTGAGAAATTAACAACAAAAGAAGCTTGCATTGCTGAAAATGAAGATGAGACGCTGCAAGTTACAAAATATCTACAGTCTCCAGAAGTTGAACCGAAACACAATTGCCAACCTTGATTACATCTTTCTTCTAGCTATTTATAGTCTATCATTACAATGGCTCTTACCCGTTTAGGGATGGAGGGATCTTAATTGACCACCTACTATGTTATGAAACCAGCTCAAGAAAATATAGAAAAGATAGATCAACGCCTTAGAATTCAACCTCTTCGAGGGGGCAACCTCCTTTACATTACATAAATGAACAATTCTTGGATGATACAAATGAAAATACCTCCTTTCTAAT
The DNA here is from genome assembly GCA_000404065.3 of Pinus taeda. NCBI lineage: Eukaryota > Viridiplantae > Streptophyta > Pinopsida > Pinales > Pinaceae > Pinus > Pinus taeda. Next base: position 615 of record APFE031264065.1, on the reverse strand, counting down.
AGGAGTCTAAGGGTTCATTATATAATCAGAGCCTACATAACAATAATAATGTAAGGGCACAATAATAACAATAGTGGGCTTCTATGGGGCACAATAGTAACAATATGGGCACTACATGGGTACATCAATATAATAAGGGGGTTGTACTAATAATAATAAGGGGTTACACTAGTAGTATAGGGGCCTAACATGGCCCTCTCCTTCAAAAATTGTTGTCCTCAACGCTTGAGTAGTTCTTGATGCTTTTGTATAAAATTCTTGTCCTCCGATGTGGAATCTTTAGTGGGTATGTTCTTCCACTTGATGATATACTCTGAAATTGATTGATTTTGTAGCTGTCAGGTTCTTGTTTCTGCGACTGCTCTAGGTTCCAATATGATTTTTCCTTCCTCTTCAATTTCTGGCAATATTGTTTGAATTGGGATCTTTTGCAACTTTTGAATAAGTGGCCATACTTCTTCATCCTTCTTCGATTCATCCCTTGCTTTGTTTATCCAATCTGGTTGGATAATAGAAATAGCATAAAACAATGCTTCGGCATCCTCATCCTTTCTTGAGAGTGCATCTGCAACAAAATTTTGCTTCCATTTTCTATAGATGATGTCAAAGTCATAA
>APFE031264055.1:67094-81074 GCA_000404065.3 Pinus taeda | reverse complement strand
TATGAATGATAATGATGTTACAAATGAGAGCGAGGGCCTGCTTATATACCCTAGGCAGGTGTCCCTTTATGAATGGTCATGTCCTGAGGAACATACCTCTTCATTAACTAATTTAATAATTATGGATGATGTGTTATTATTATTTATACTTATATCTATATTTTATTCATAACATTGACCAAGGGTTATTTCGCATCATTTTGGTTCGATTTTTCTGGGGAATCTCTCTCACTAGGTCGCATCTTTTGGCACAAAAACCGAGGAGTTCAGAGTTGTTTGACTTGGCTTGACCACAGGAAAAATTGCAGACTTTGACCGCAGAAGTTTCTCTCTCATTTGACCAAGTTTGACTTCATCACTTGTCATGCTTTGACTGGGAAAATTTCGATTTCTTGCGGCCGAGTTGACTGGCAAAAAAATTGAGGCGATCTGGCTTGTTTGACTGGCATTGACTTCAGGGTTGACCGCAGGGATTGATTGCAGAATTTCTCTTTTTTGAAAGAGTATTCAAGATTGTTTTGGGTTGACTTTGATCAGCACTAGAGGCTGCATTTATTGCTGATTTGACCGAGCTGATTGAAAGGGTTGACCCTTGACTTTGTGGACTGGTTAGGGCACATTTTAAATGTTGTTGACAGAATTGCAGATTTATGACAGTTGACCAAATTTGACTATTTCATCATTGGCATATTGGCTGGTTGATTTGTTGGACAAGTCAAGGCTTTGACTTTGACTCTATTATTGAATTTGGCTCATTGTACTCTTTGTTGAACATTTAAAGACAACCTAATAGAAGAAAAATTTCAAAGGGTTTTCCCCATTGTGGGTTTTTCCTTGGTCTTTGACCAATTTGGTGTCTCATGTTGATGCTCTTGATTGTATCTTATCGTCATTGCATTTACTATTCTATCTTCAATTACTATTGATTCTTGGAAGAATTAATTGTTATTGAAAAGACTGCTAAATTGAATTGTGCTAAAGTAATTGATATATCATAGAGCACCTCAGCACAGTTGGTCCAAACCAATACAAATCAGTCTCAATTGGTTGTTGAAATATGTAACTAGGTTCATATGTAATCATGATTTTATGTATTTGATGTAATGAGAAAAATAAATTTATTTTTGTTATTCTTGAGGCATGGGTTTCATGTTCAAGGAAATTTATTTTATAGGTCAAGCTCCCATTGAGAGATTCTAGGGCTTGTCATTGTATCGACAAGTCAAGAGAGTCATTGCCATGTATGCAAGACCCATTTGGGCATGTTACATATTGTAAAAAGAATTTATTTGAGTCAAAGTTGGGTCAAAAAGACCCTCCAAGACCTTGTCGTGGTGCAATGAACAAGTCGGCCAACACAAGTGATCGTCGGCCTCAAAGGAGCAACTTGACCTAATGAAAGATCTATATATAAGGGAGACTTTGAACTCATTTTGGACATACACTCACTTCACTCAAGTTCAATCAAGAAAGAGAAAAGAGTGCACAGAAGAGGAAGGTAAGAAGGAGAAAAGAGAGTCGAGTTTTTGGGACTATATTTGGGCTATCTTTCTCACACATGCGAAGTGGGTTAGGGCGTCTTTCTGCAGCAGCAAGTATCGAATTGCAGTCATTATCAAGGGTCGAGTTTTGGGTCAAGAAAGGTATCCTTTGCAAGTCAAAGTATCAAGGAAGAGAAGTTAAGTCAAGCGAAGGAGAGAGGAATCAAATTCATCCATCTTCTAGCCACACATGTGAACTAGGGTTTCTACAGAAGAATCAGCTGGGAGGTTGGAGTTGCAAAAGAATCTGTTGGGGGGTCGAAATCGCAGAAGAAGGTTTTGGAAGTTGAAATTGTAGCAGTTGCTAGAAACACATCAAAGAGAAAAGGTTTGACTTGGTCTTGGAGGGTCTTGGTCAAGGGTCATAGGTCTTGGAATTCGTCAATTGAAGTTCTATAAGAAGAGAAGAATTCTGGTGGATTTTCCCCTCAATTGGAGAGGTTTTGGCTCTGATTGATCGCCTAAGCTTGTGTCCTCTTGTTTTACTATTCTTTATGGTTTGGTAGTTGTTTGATGAAAACAACACTAAATATAATCAAGTAAAAGAAGAAATTAGTTAAGTAAAACTACATCACAAACAGTTATCAACAAAAGAGAAATCACCTACTCTAGCTGCCCCTAGATTCTGAACATTGGTCAGTCCTATCATGAACTAGCCTTATAGGTCACAAACTCCACCCACAGATTTGAGAGGGTTTTAGGTTGTTTTTATTTCTAAAAAGGTAAAATCCCTTCCTAAACCCTAACACTTTGTTATAAAGAGAACCTCCCTCCTCTGCCTAATTTCCTAGTACTACTACTACTAAGATTGCAGATGGCCCTGAGGAGTTTGAGGAGTCTAAAGACTCTGAACCAGATGCTAAGTTAATAGGAAATAGATATAAGGATCAAACAACAAGGATACTTAATGCTCATAACGAAAGAATTGACCAACTGACTAGAAGTGTAGATGCATTATGTTAGCCCAGGTATTGGTAACTCCACGAATGTTTTTTTCTATTAAGAGAAACATTAATATATACATTGGAGAGGGAGACCCTTGGAATTCATATCCCAATGTCTCGTCATCTTCTGCTTTTCATATTTACAATATTTGCCCAATCCTTGAGGATTAGGTGTCAAGATTCCCCCCCTTAATCTGAAGGAGTGTTGATAAGTTCAAGCATCATTCTAAATCTTTCGAACTTTTCTCTTCCAAACGCTTTGGTGAAGATATTTGCAATCTGCTCATGCAATGTTCCAAATTTGATTTTTGCAAGAAATTGTTTCAGAAATTTAAGTTGTCAACTCCATAAATAATTGGCACAAATTAAACCACAAATTTCATGGCAAAAACAAGAAATGCAATCTGTAACTAATGAATAGACAAATTAATCATGCAGAAGAACTAGGCCTTATTTTCTTAATATGTAAAATATGTTGATACAATAACTGGAAATCGTTGAGGTGATGGCCTCAAAATGCTTTACAATAATGCTACAGCGGGCCTCCAAACACTAATCTGCTGAAATCACCTGAGAATCCTAAATGGATATCTTGGGTTCACCAAGGGGAGAGATGGGTTCTCACCCACAATCACTAAATCACCCGAGGGTTTTCATCCTAGTGCTACTAAAGTAGAGAACTTGGTTCTCCAACTCTCAACAAAGACAAATGCTCAATTCCAAAATATCCCCAAATGATCTACTCCTCCTTTTAAAGATCCAATAGATAGATCTCCAATCTTCTAGAAGTGTCTTATTATATTATTTTATTACTATTATAGAAGCTCCCTCTTGACTCCATCTAAGTGACTTTTTACTTTTAATTTACTTAAGTCACTTTTAGCGTTCTTCCCCAATTAGTCATTTTCCCCTTATATTTCAATTAATTAAGTGACTAATTAAAGTCACTTTTAATCTGGGAAAATGGTAAATCACCCACCATACTCTCTCTAGCCACTGAAAGCGGCTCCTCAGCATCCCATCTTGTAGATCTTCTTGTTCTAGTTCCAACGAGCTATTAAACCAAGTTGTTCCATCAGAGGTCCCTTCCAAAATTCCACCTTAAGCGTAATTAATTAAATTATGTTCAATAATAACGGAAAACGCCATAATGCAACGGAACCAAAAACAAATGTACTAAATTGCTCCTCATACTAAGCGAACACTGTCGAACCCCGTAAAACTTCTCAAAACTCCCCTAGGACCCTTGATGACATGATCCTACTCCCATGACCTTGTCATCTCGTGCCCTGGAAATCCACCATGGTTGTACTATAGTGGAAAATAAAATTGGGGTCATGACAAATCCTCCCACCCAAGATTGTTTGCCCTCAAGCAATCTGGACATGTCCATTGTAGAGGCATTTTCAAACTAATACCAAGATCCCATATGAACCACTGGACCACATCATGCCTCCATGCAATTCAAACATGAATGGATCAATCAATACCTAGATCCCAAACCCATCTTTGACTCAACCCCTTGGGCCTTGGTGATTAAGTCAAAGACAATTTTTTGAAAAAATGGGTGCAAAATAATTAATTTTGAGCTAATCAAAAAATTCCTCAAAAATAAAAATTCATCGGCTAAGGTCCGCCTCGGGTAGCTCAAGTGGCGATGGTTGTGGAATGAAGTCTCACCGAACCGAAGATCTTGGGTTCAAATCTTGTGCTACCCTCCCCCCTATAGTGGGGTGAATAATGGACATGTAAAAATGAAAATAGGAGAGTCCTACCAAGCTTACAAAAAAAAAAATCCTCAGCGAAGATTAAAAGATGATCAAGTATTTTTCAACAGCCAAAATTATTTTGACAAGGATCAAGGAAACTAGTAGTTATTTTTCATTTGGAGGATTTATCTATAGATTAGATAGTCATTTGAGTCTCTAGCCATTTGATTGTTGGCTAAGAAATTGTTGTTGAAGCATTTGTTTGAACTATTATCTTGTTGGGAACTATTTTTCTATCATAATAAAGACTTTAGGGTGCAGCTTGAGGTGTCCATGTTCATTGATTTGTGGTATGTACTGACTACGAGTTTTCCTATGTTGTGCTAATATATGATTATTTTGAAATAAATACGTATTGTTTGCAAATACTTCAATCATTGGTCTCTAAGTTCACAAACTGTGGGCAAAGATTAATTTTGTTTGGATCTTGAATATTTATGTGGTGGATTAAATCTTCACTGAGGCTATAGTGTGCATGGGGTTTCTGAAGCACTTTAGCCATTTATCAAAGAAAATAGCCATTAAAAATTATTTCTCAAAAAATTAAATTTTCAAAACCCTTGTTTATTTGTATATTTGTAAAATAATTTGTAAATTACTTTTGCTAAATGGGGTTCTGGGATTTTAAGATTTTGTATATATTTGGGGTTTGGGTGTTTTGATTTTCATTTTTGCAGGTGAGACCTACTGAAATCAAAAGAAGAGGCTGAAATAGAGCTAGATCTAGGCCCTTGAGGGTAAGATCTAGTCTCTAGAAATTTTCTGTAGGACCATCCATTGGAACATTTGCAGCAAAATTCAAATTGGGAAGAGAAAAAAATTTCTAAAGCAAGTGTTTCACTTTTCAGGCCTCCCAGACCCAAATCCAGCCTCCTTTGGCCCAACGCCAGCGTCTAAGGACCTTGCGTCAGCCTTTCCAGCCTCTCAAAGGCAAGTCGTAGCCTCCAAGGGCTTCAGCACTCCCTTCAAGCCCCTGCATTGAGGTTTCAAGGCCTTAAGTGGCCTAGTTGTGTGCTTAAGGAGCCTCGACCCCCCTCTAAGACCCTAGACGACTGCCTTAGGGCTAGCCGTGGGATTTTTAGCCCCTAAACCCTAGTTGTTCGTCCCTTTTTGGCCAACATCCAACCCTTTGAAGCTCTCCTACTCCAACATTGCCCCTTTTTTGTCTCCTCTGCCTCCTTTGACCCCTGATCTGCCATCCTAGCCTCCTTAACCCTCAATGCTAGCCCTATTGAGCCTAAGCGTTGGTCCTCCTTGGCCTACTTTGCCCTAGTTTCCTTAGTTCCCGATCTGAAATTTTCAAGACTGATTCTTTGGTGGTTTTACAAGAGAAATTTGCTCAAAACTTGTGTTTTCAGGTGCAAGATCATTGGAGAAATTTTGGGCTACTTGAACAAATTGATCTTCAAGGCCTTGGGCCTAGGGTTTGATCTCTAAACCTTCATTTTGCCTTTGTTTTATTACAATAGCGATAACAGTGATATAATAGCCCTAAAATCACATTTGAATTGGTCAAAATCACTTTAAATTGCAAATTTTAAATTTTCCTAAATTTTGGCCACATGGGCATCTTATATATAGCCTAGATCTAAAAAATTGTCTGCTGAAAATTACTGCGTAGGTTACTAAATCAGACCTGCAATTTTTGAATCAGGCATCTAAAGAGGGCTCAAAAAATTGATTTTCAATTTCGGAAAAATTTTCATATTTTTTGGCATTTTGAGCATTGGCTGTAGTATCATTAGCTTGTTCATCTACTGATTTGTTTACTGTTGTTATAAGATATATCAGATCTGATCTATCACTGAATACTTTGGCAAGTTGTTGGGCATTTCACTGATCAATGTTAATCACTATTGGTTTGTTATCCATTGAATCTAAGATGTTTTCCCCACTGCTTTTATAACTTTCTTACTGTTGTCCTAACAGTCACATATAACATCTTAAGAGGTCTGAAAATTATAAATCTACATTGGTTAAGCATTGGTAAGTTTTCTACCTCATAAGTTTGGCAAATTTCATGGTTTAAAGTAATTTTCTTACCGTTGTCCTAAAACTAATAGTTGTTGAAGTGTTTTGTTGGTTTTGGAATCTAACATTTGTTAACTTGGCACTTAATACACTCAAGACTCTCTAATCTCATTGATGGTCTAAGTTGTTTGAGCATTGAGATCTAATTGGCATTGTTGTGTTTGACATCTAATTGAGGCATTGTTAAGAAATCATTGGATAACTGCTCTATGTTAGAGATCATAATCTTAAGAGGTTTCAATATCTTGGTTGTCTATCTTAAGCACTTGGCATCTTAAGTTTCATAAGCTTGGTTGATAGACTCCTAGGGCAACCCTTTTCCAATTAGCTTGAGGGATTCAACTCTTCTTAGTGGCTAACACAGTGACCTTGCAGTCGTCAGAGCCACAGTCTCTACAACACTAGAGGCACTAGGTGGGTGGAACACATGGGGAGGTATCGTTAATCAGGCCATTGTCTGCTTCCCGTTGGCTTCCATTTCACAACCTACTCTAAAGATTGTTTCTCAAAAAAGTAAGGGAGAGGTTCAACTTAGACTAGACATTTAAGCTAAAAATAACCAACACCCTTGCATCACACCTAGCTCTATAGGAATTGCATATCATATAGGATAGTCTATCATATTATGCAGTGGGTGTCCATCCGGTTACTTGGTCTAAATTTATAATAAGCAAGAATTGTGACTCCATAAGGCACTGGTCTCATACTTAAATCTAATCTAATCATTAATCTTGCTAAGTTCTATCGATTAGCTAGGTCACTCATGTGTGTCTCCCAAACGAGTTGGTTCCCAACTTGTTTTCCTTCAACTCATTCCATAGGGACTACCCCCCATAGCCTGCTATTGGGAGACAGCAAGAACAGAGTGGGCAGGATCAGAGTGATAGCCCTCGCCCGGAGCGATTGTCGCGGTGCCTGTACAATCTAGGCAACAACCCCCATAGCCTGTTGTTGGGAGATAGCTAGAACGGAGTGGGCGGGGATCAGAGTGACAACCCCTGCCCTAAGCGGTTGTCACAGTGCTTGTACAATCGGGCGACAACAAGTTCCTTTACTGATGAGGGGGGCACTCATGGGCCCTAGGAACCAGGGTGATGGCCATGATAAGGGATAGAGCACATATTTGGCTTTTTCCCACGTGCTATATTAAATCTCTCAGTGATCTTTTGCATTTTATAATATAATTTTTCTTTTGTTTCTTGCTTGTGGCCATGATATGCTTTTAACTTTCTTTTAGCTACATCAACCTCCAAGGCAACATTTCCAAGCTCGACCTAGATATGTTAACAAGAGGAGGGGGGGGGAGGGGGGGTGTGTTAGTGCCTTGTAGAACTAGTGGTCATGTGGACCCAGAGAAGGAAAATGATGAAATAGAGCATGTAATGTGCGGAGGGGAGTGTAAAATGTGGAATAGGAAAACAAGACCACGCTACCAAAATTGGCGTTTCCCAAGTTGTGCCCTTCCCAAAGCGATAGGCCAATATGGAAAATCTAGTAAGACTAAGATTGAGGATTAACTCCCATTTAAGGTGAGGGAACGAAACCACGATCATAGCCCTTCCTTCTTCCAAATCACCCAATAATCCATGCCAAAAATGCCCAAATGAAAAACAAGCATAAGCACTCGAGTGCATAATGAAAAACATACATTTGGGTCAGATTGCCCACCTTCTAACATATGCTCTCTACAGATGGGTGTAGAAACACACAACTGATGCAGGGAGTGGAGATAAAGTGGCACATCACATCGGCTATGAAGTGGCTCTCAAGGATTGTTGGTTGTCCGCTGGAAGATGGATAAGAGGAAAGTTCTCCTAGGGGTATCTACTTTTGGTGGGCAACAAGCACAAAACGATGCTCAGACTTGACATCAAAGGATAGACTCAAGTTTTCTTTTACATAGAGAACTCAGACTTGTTCTTTGAAGCCTCAGACTAGGGCTTTTCCTCAAATGATATTTCTTACTACAAGCTTGGATTCCAAGGGAGGAGGAATTGACATGGTTTAAAATGATTCACATCGACTATTGAAGCTTGGATTCAATCTATAGATGTTGGTCATAGACTACATAACTCGATCATTCACACTTTCATGCCAATTCAAACTTCAATAAGGTACAACCTTAATGTATCTAAGAATTTAGTTAAGATCATAGTCCCAGCCTCAAACCTCGGCCTAGATACAGGCCTGAATTAGGTCAGATTTAATGCAGGATAAGTCTCATAACTCTTTTATACTTCTTTCCCTTCTCCTTTAAATGCTACAAGACTTGAACTTCTTTCATAAACTGTCCAAAACGAGAACAGACTTCAGTCTCCTCTTCACAACATACCACAGACCTAAGGCTTGGATCATTTCCTTCTTGAGCTAGAACAAAAAACATAACTTAGGTTATTTTAATGATTTACATGTGTGTGTCATTTCCTTGTCGTATCATATCCGGATTTTTCGAAAATTTGTCATATCTGTTTCAAACCATGTATCCATATCTGTTTCTGTATTAGTTTCAATGCAACTTAGCTCGATACAGTTGGATCTTTTGCTTGTGAGTGTTTTTGATCTATGTGTCCATGATCCAATCAGTTGTGGCATGTTCAATGCAATCGAGGTTGAGCTTTGTTGGTGTCAGTGACTTAGCAACATTTGATGTTTCTAGCAATGGCGGAAAGTATGGTCGCAAGCGATCCACATTGAACACGAGGTGCAAGCCAAACAATGGAGGGATATTGAGCTCAAAAGAATTGTCTCCCACAGCCTAGGTGATAGTGTAAGGCCTGTATCGGAGTGGTTAAAGCTTTCGATGGGTTCTGGCAAGGCATTCTTTCTGCAAATGCAACCAGACTTTGTCGCCCACCTGAAACTTATGTGGCACCCAATGTTGACCGTGTCATTGTTTGTACTTGGCATTGGCTTTATCCAAGATGTCATGAACCTGTTGGCGGATGTGATGAATGCACTCAATAAACCTAGTGGCTTTATCAGCTTCGAACTGAGCATGGGCAGATTCTTCCTGTGTAGTTGCAAAAGGCAGTGCAACATCAAGGGGACATAATGGTTGGAATCCTATGGTTGGAATCCTAGGCCCACTTGAAAGGGGTTGTGGCTAGTCGAGCTATGGAGAGCTCTATTATAGCTATGTTGCAAATAGGGAAGACTCTCATCCCATGTTCACGAATGCTTAGAGTTGTACATGCATAGTATGTGCACAATCATCCAGTTGACAACCTTTGTGTGGTCATCAGTTTGGGGGTGGAATGCAGTCGACTTGGTGAGCTAGGTGTACAACAATGACCATAGGCTTGACCAAAATGCGCCTAGGAATCAAATATCCCAATCTAATATGAGTGTCTGCAGGATCCGAAATGTAACCACACTCATTCAAAGAAGAGTTTAGCAGCGGCTTTTGTTGTGATACTCTTCTTACAGGCAACCAATATGGCCATCTTTGAAAATCTGTCGACAACCACAAATACACAGTCATTACCATGCTTGGTAGAAGGATGGCCAAACATATAGCCCATGGAGATGGATTCTCAAGGCCGTCTAAGAGTAGGCAAAGGATTATATAAGCCTTGCTTCTTAATGGTCGGCTTGGCAATGCAACAGGCAGTGCAGAATCTAATATATTTTCCAACATCCTGTCGGAGATTTGGCCAATAAAAATACTTCTACATCACTGCCACTGTCTTCTTTACACCAAAGTGTCCTACAACCCAACTGTACTGTGCTTCCCAAATCATATTGGCATGCTCACTTGAAGGAACACAAAGGTGTCCCAGGTGGCATAACAGTGCATCCTTGAGGTGGAACTCTGGAATTTGCTTGCCATACATCAACATCTGGTATGTGGTGGCGAACTCTAGATCACTTTTGTAAAGTTGTGGCCATCTGGAAGTCTCGTGCCCAAAAGAGTCGAAAACAGTCGTTAGCGCCACAACCAGTGGCCGACTGAGGCGCTCTGCAACATTATTGATGTTGACCTTCTTGTACTTAATGTTCAAATGAAATTGTTGCAGATATGTGTACCATCTTTGATGGCGGTCGTTCTGAAACTTCCCTTGTGTCTGTATAAACTAGAGAGGTAGGTGATTTGTGTGGATGATTGTCTCCTTCCACATACTATAATGTTTCCACTATTGAAAAGCCTGCACAATGGAATACATCTCCTTATCGTATAGGTGGGGTATTTCTGAATTGTATCGGAGAGTGTCTCACTGTGATAGGCCACTGGATGCCATTGTTGGGTGAGAACTACACCAATAGCATAGTTGGAGGCATCTGTCTCAATTTCAAATGGTTGTTGCAAGTCTGGCAATATGAGTACTAGTACAGATCAAAGGAAGTGCTTCAACTCAACAAACGTCTTCTATTGGGACTCGGACCAGAAAAACTTTGCTTTTGTTTCGCCCTTGATAACTTGACTCAAAGGCCAAGTGATATGAGTGAATCCCAACACGAACCTTCAATAGAAATTAGCAAGGCTCAGAAAGCTACAAAGCTCAATTAGAGTGGCCAAGGCCAGCGAATCCCGAATGACTAGGAACTTAGCTGGATCCACATGCATGCCTTGCTCATCAATGATGTAACCCAAATATTGGACCTGGTTCATGCCAAAGGTGCATTTCTCCAAGTTGGCACATAGTTTTTGTTGCCACAGGGTTTGAAGGACCTAACGAATGTGTTGCAAGTGCTCTTTCCAACTCTTGTTGAAGATGAGGTTGTCTTCCAGATATACAACCACAAATGAGTTGATCAAGGGCCACAAGATGTCATCCATCAGTCTCCTAAAAGTTGCAAGGGCATTTGTCAACCCAAAGAGTATGACCAACCATTCAAAAAGGCCCTCCTTGGATTTGAAGGTGGTCTTCCATACATCTGTGGGTTCTATTGGAACCTGGTGATAGCCAGACTTCAAATCAATCTTGTTGAAGAACTTGGCTCCCTTGAGCTGGTCAAGAAGGCCATCAATCCGTGGGATGGGGTTCACCATAGGTACGCAGCGTACCTATAGGTACAGCTAGGCTTCTTCATATATCATCATGGGGTATCACAAGGGAAGGTGAACCACTCACCCTTGCCTTTGTCCTTCTTGCCCTTGGCTTGGCTACCTTTGCTTGCCAGAGCAAAGTTCTCCTCTACCAGCTCTCATGCCTCTCAAGATCTCTTCTTGATCAGAGTCACTCAATAACATTTTCCAACTGGGAATATTCTCTCTACCACTTACTGCATCCTGGAGAGTCTGTATCCACAGGAGGAAGTGTTCCCTTTTTTAGACAGAAGCCTCCAGATTTTAATTCCCAGATGACAAGCTATTTTCTATATAAAATATGGCCTTAGATTTTCAGTTATATAAAGCTTTATTTTGTGCCCTACAAAAAATATGGTACATGAGTTTCTTACAACAAGGACCTAATGTATACATTCAGAAACAGGAATGCACCAAAATAACACTCCTCTGCAAACATGACCTCACATGCTCAAGAAAAACTGATCAAAGGCAACATCTGCCTTCTTTAAAAGACGCAGACGTTTGACCAGTGTTGCAAACATCTCGATAACATCCCAATTTTATCTCTAAATCACGATTTTTTGGCCTAGCCGATGTTTGCCGACTTTTACCAATATTTTGATGGTATCTCGATTTTGCCAATGTTTGCCGATTTTTACCAATATTTTGATGGTATCTTGATTTTGCCAATGTTTGCCAATTTTTACCGATATTTTCCTGATTTTTACGATTCTTTGGTTTTCCTGACCCTTGCCAATTTTATCCTGATGCCAATATTCGCAACATTGCGTTTGACTAACATACCATTATCATTGGCAGGATATCATGAAGATGCATCAACCAGAAACCAAATGCAACAAAGGTGCATCAAGCAGATACCAGAGATTGTTTGGAGGCAATACACAATACCCCTGGTTAAAAACATTGAAAGTATAGCAACCCAAGAAACTGATGGACAGGGCAATCATCCCAAGAACTAGAATATGAGCACCTGACAGGAATGGGCTTGATCTTACCTTCTGAGTCTCACCAACTAGATATCAAAAATCAGCAAGCTTAGAAAATGACACGACCAAACTTAATATCATAACATCCCAACTTCAAAGGGACCACACTCCAGAGCACCAGAAAGAGCAGATTCAAATTAATCACAGGTCAGTAATCTTTCATCCGAATTGCTTATTGGAAAACAACAGCTCTTGCAATAATAAATATAATTTGGAATCTGTCAGTAAATTGCCCTCAATTATGATCATGATTCTTCTTATGACAGATACATACCAGTGCTTATGAATATCCATGTTTCAAAATGTTTTCTCATCAACATGAAGTATAACATTAGATAGCACATGGTTGAACAGAATTTCACTTTCATCTCACTTGTAGTCTGATTGTTTACAAGCATTTTCACTATGCCCTTAACATTACCATTTAACAAATGAATAAACTGATAACCATAACACACCTTCATCGAAGATTGTAAGGCAGCACGAAGAGCATCTCTCTCAGCTTGGCGCACAATAACTGCTGTTCTTGTAGATTTTCTTACTGTCCTTTCACCTTCTGGATCACCAGGAGTCTCCTGATGTTTGGACTGGGATGGTTTTGATTCATGGGTAGAACCTTCTGCAGTTTCAGGAACAGTTTTTAAAGAGACAAATCCTTTCCTTTTGATTTTTTTCTTGAAAGGTGTCTTTCCTTGAATCAGCTTTCTCTTCTTTACAGGCCTTCTGCAAACATTACTATTATTTTAGATCTTTAACATCACATATCTATCTAGTCCAAATTAGAAGAGAGACCTGCCAGAATTCATGTAGTGAACCTAAGAATGTGCTAAAGTACAGAACTATAAATTAAAGGGAAGGGGAGAAATCAGAAGCCTGCCTGTCCTCATCATCTGCTACCTCTTCATCTGGTTCAGGTTCCTAAAAACAAGAAAAAGGGGGGAATGTCAATTACTAGAAGTCAGAATTTCGATCACAGATATTCTATCTGCGAGACTAAAGGAATACCAACTTACATCATCATCAAAGTCACTGTCAAACTCATCAGCCACTTCCCCTTCGTCCTGGTATAGCACATCATTTTCTTCCTGCCAATATTAGTCATGAGACATCAGCATTACAAATTCAGCAAGAAAAAAGATGATTAAATATTGCCGAAAAGCTTACATTTTGATATTAGTTTGATATTTATGAATTGAAAAAGAATGCTAACTGCAATTTTGGACATGCAAAATTATAAGCCAACATTCATGACATAAGGTTTGGGCAAGTAGCAGTAAAATTTTTCAATCAAAATTAAAAAAAGTAAAAATAAGGAATTTCGAAATAGAAGGTTTGACAAATGGACAAAAGATCTGTACCTAAGTCCTCTGACACTGACACGCGACATCAAGGACACGGAAATACAAGTGTCTGACATGGGACGTGAGTCAACAACAACCCCAAAAACAGGACACAGCTGCCCCTCTGTTTAAGCAAGGAGCGGTGAAATTTTTCAATCAAAATTGAAAAAAAACAAAGAATTACAGAATAGAAGGTTTGTCGAATGGACAAAAAGATCTGTACCTCAGTCCCCTGACACTGACATGCGGCATGGAGGACACAGAAATACGAGTCTGACATGGGACATGAGTCAACGACGACCCCAGAAACAGGACACGGAGGACATGTTAGTTATATATA
>APFE031264055.1:46681-66310 GCA_000404065.3 Pinus taeda | reverse complement strand
ACAAAGATTCAAATCTCTTTATAATTTAGAAACTAAAACATTTACAATTTTATATGATGATGATACAAACTCAATCATATAACTAGAATTATATCAATGATGATAAAATGACAAACGAGAAATTACAACCATAAACTGTGGTTTTCTCATTAAATCTTCAAAATCAAAATGTATTACATAGATACTGAGTCACTACTACTATAGGTGGAAATGCCTATGGCAAATACAAAATAGGGTAGATAATAAATACTAGAACCATAGATCATAGGGTCCATGATCTTAAAGTTAAGATCTAACATCACCTAAAACTCTATCCTTGACCTTTTTTTGAAGTAGTTTGATCTGCCTCTCTTCAAAAAGACCAAAGCTCCTCCCTTTCCCTTGACCTTCACCAGCTGCCTTTGATGATTGAGCCATAATATCTGTGAAATTAGGAAGACAGTGGACTGCTATAGAAAAAAAACCTTAAAAAATGGTGGACAAATCCACTTGCCCATAACTTGGAATCCCTTCTAACACTGCACAGTCCAGCAGCTGCACTCCAAATTGCCTCACAGCTCCAACTTGCTGAGTAACATGACAAAGAAAAGGAAGGGAAAAACATGATTTAATGCCACTCACATGGGGAACACATGTCGATTTTTGAAGAAACGTTGAGGGAACATGCAAAATATGGGACATAGCCCCTATTTGGACATGTCTGGTTACTTAGATCTGTACTTATATTGGCCTCACCAATCTAATAGCTGATGACATCTGAATCCTTGGCTGCCATTTCCAGATCTGGGTATGATAGACAAGAAGGAAGAAGTGATCCTCCTCGAAGATATGTACAGGAAGAACTGCACAAGTTGAAATCTAAAGCAGAGTACCTGTCTCATTAAAAGGCTGGACAACTCCAATCTGGGTACCGATAGAATGTAGCCACAGACCCTACCAATTCCTGCTAAAGACAATGGAACCTGTTACCCCTTGAAAAATGCACAGTTCATTTTATAGTTTCATGGAACCTTCCTCTCACCAAGCATAGAAGACCACCACTGGAGTTCAGTATCAACAGCAGCTTGACAGAGGCTTTCCCAGGACCACATTGATGGATGATATGACCTAGAATAGGACGCCCAAACTTACTTGGTCCCAAGAGCATAGCTTGTGACAAGATGTTGAGATTGTTGCTTCGGGGGTACTCCAACCCTAGGCTACAGGGTTGTGGGGGAATTGGCACACGTAAGTGACTTGTGGACTAAGAACCCAAGCCTGTGGGCTTTGTACCCAAGCTTGTGTGTGTGAAACCGTGATGAGATTTGGTCACTTGGCACTTTGAGGTTGGAGGACATCCTTAAAGGAATAAGGAGAAACTCAAACCACTGAAAAAGGCCTCGTAGAAATGGAGAAAATAAATGTTTATGTGGGCTAATTGTCCTCAGAAGAGCAAGTCAGCTTCACTTGTAGAGACCCCTAGGAAGGGTTGGACATTAGCCTAAGAAAAGTATATAAAGAGGTGAGGAGAGACCTCATTCTATACAATCCTAAGTGCAAGATTAATCTCTGAAATAGCAGCAGAAGGGAGAGGACTCCAGCAAAGGTGAAAAAAAGCAGGTTTGGCATCTTTTCTTGACTGTCTGGAGGGCCGAGTTCCCTAGGCAGGAAGCCGAAGCTGTAGGGAGGATTTCTGGGCTGATCTTGTGCAACAAGTGTAGTGTTTATGTCTTCTGTTCTGGCCGCAGGGTTCTGAGTAGTTGCAGAAGAGTGTTGACCCTTGTTTGGAGGGCTGAGAGGCCTAGTAAAGGTCTACACTTCTAGCTGCAGCCACACGAAGGACAGTGCAGGTATAGTAAGTGGAACAGAGGGTGGTTTCACTTGGAAAGAGGTCTGAATCCCTTGCTGTACCTCAGTCTCAGAACCGCAGATCTGTAGGGTGTTTTGTGGAGGATCCCAAGGCTAAACAAGTGTACTCTTTAGTGGACTTTCACCACACGGGGGGCTTCCCAGTATAAATCACCTGAGGGTATTCTAAGTCAATAGGATCAAGATGATGTAAAGTAGGCTTGATGAAGGTACTTCTCACTTGGAACAAGGCACAATTCTTTGTGCAAAGGAACAACGTACCTATGAAGAAGCCTAGAAAATAGCACTTGAATCCTAGGGCTTCAAGATATGATTCAACAATAGTACATCTAGGCATCCAAACACAAGGAAAAGGTTTGTTTTGAAAAATATGATCAACAAATGGAATGACAAACCTTCAATTAGCCCTAAGTTGAAGCCTTTTGCCTAAACTAGGGTTTCAAAAAACATAAATTGCCTAAGATTGATGATGTCAGCCCTAATTAGGCAATTTCCACCAAGGGAAAGGCTTGATTTTGAGTTGGAAAGGTCAAACAAGCTGTAAACAAGCCAATCTAGGTCTAATGTTGACTTGAGGCAAACCCTAGTTGAATTTGGCCCTTGCCCTAGCCCTGATGGCTTGCTGATTTTTCAAGGTCTTCTAGCTAATAATTACTTCTGATGATTTCTTAACTTAATCTTTCATATATTCACATTCATCATTGAGTAATTACACAGAAGATCTTAACAAAAATAATAAAGGCAACAGGATCATAAAGAGACAACCAAACAACAAACACAAGTATTTTCCCTGGGAAATCCCACTTGGGGGAAAAAACCCAGCAACCCTTTATTAGAGAAATTATTCAGTTCAACAAGAAATACAATTTGATCTTTTTCAATCAAAGCAAGGTCATACTTGACCATAACCAAAACCAAGTCAAACATGGTCAAACATAAATAAATAGTCTTAGGAATTTCAGTCAATCCTACCACAGAGAATTTCGTCCTTCCTCAGAGATCTGGATTGCTTCAAAAAATTCAATCTGCCATGAACTCAATCTACCTCGGATAATTAGGTATGTCCATTAACTCGGTCTGCCATAAAAGAATCTTATTTTGTTGCTTCACATGTGAACAAAATAAAGGTAGAAACCTTTATATAGTTTTCTATGAGGCCAAATGGGTACCTCTATACGCTGGGCCGACTTGATGTTTTTTTTTGGAGCCCAAAAATTTTAATTTAGAAATTCAAAATTCACTCCTTTTGAAGCCAACATGAAGAACATGTCTTGTATTTATTATTACATATAGTTGAAGGGCTGAAAAACATTAATTATGAAAACTAACCATAGCTACAAAATTGAACACTCCCACTTAGTTAGGGAGGTATTCATAATGACTTCTTCAAATGTTCTCTTGTCGCACAATTTATCTATGAAAAGGTTAAAACAACATCATCAGCGTCAACGTCAGCTGATTACCATAATCTTGGTCAATAACTTTGACCTATGGTAAAATCTATAGCATCAACTAGGTACCATAATTCTAGTTAACACCTCTAACTCATGGTACACAGACTAGTCCTGGTTCACCATCATCCTAGTCAATCTCTTTGACCCATGGTGAAACCTTAGGGACACACTCAATCCATTTGAGTGATCCTTATCCCAAATCCAAAGGCCTCATTCTAGGCCATGATGTTAAATGTGCTCACTCAACCTATCTAGAGAGTAATCTTGAGCTTGATGTTGAGAGGTACCCACTCAACTCTATGGTTGAGTAATTTTGGGCCTCTAGGACAATTCGTCTTAATTCTGGTCAACATACTTGACCCAGGAAGAATGATTGTCCCAAGGAAAAAGGTTGAATGAGCTAGCTATGTTGATGTGTCAATCCACTACCTGTGGAAAGCATCCTGCATCAGCATCATGCTCAACAAGTCGTCACTTGGAGCAATTCACCAATTATCCAAGTCATCACTTGGAAACTAGTCAACACCTGTGACCTATGGTGAAACCCTGGGCTATTGCCATTCTTGCATGCTAATTGAATGATAACTCTCTTGCCCAATGCTAAAGGCACTCACTCGCCCACCTAGGGAGCACTTTGGGCCTTGATGCTCTCTGGACCATTCTCCCTAACCACATTACATGGCCCCAGGTCAATACCTTTGACCTGTCAATATCCTGACCTAGGGAAAATGTTTACCCATTGATACTACAAAATCAACACTCCTAACCGAGGAAAACATTCTCAACCACTCCAACTTGTCCCTAAAGTGTACAAACTTCTCAAGCTTGTCCCTAAAGTGTAAAAAATTCTCAAGCTTTTCCCTGAAGTGTACAAACTTCTCCCTGGGATAAAGGCTTTTTGAGAATGTTAGCAACCTACTCGACTATAGAAATGCATTGGAGCCCCGCTGCTCCCTTTTGTACCATGTCTGGGTACTTGATCTCAATGTGCTTTGACCTATCAGCATGGTTGTCTCCCGCACCTGATCAAACAAATTTGCGTGCAATTACTGAAGGCACACTACTTCACAACTCCCATACTCAGCCTCTGTAGTCCTGTGTGCGGCAGATATCTGCCCAAGCAAAATCCAAATCGAATCATCATCTTGATGTGCTCTTCCTATCATTAACATTCTCTGCCCAATCTGAATTTGTATATCCCTGCAGTTGTAGTTCGCAATTCACATCTAATTGTACCATGCAGGTACCTCAACACATGTGCCATAGCTACTTTCTGGTCACCTTGATTAGTTGCTTCCTCTGACATTGAAACTGATCCTATTGTGGCAATCCTGGTTGCTCCCTCTGGTTTCTGCCATACATCTAGTTCTAAGAAGTAAAGTATCCAACAAAGATCCTTCATCTCGAACTCAGAGGTCAACTCTCGCTGATACTAAAGCAAGCCTTGATAGCACCCTCTATCATGGAAACAAATCCTCCTACCACTATTGCTCCCTTTGTCACGTGAGTCCTACTCATCTCAGAAACAAGTCATATAATAACAAGATCAACCAAGGCTCACCAGATATCCATCAAACCAAGAATACCATGCCCGAGGCCCGTAAAAATCCTTCTTTAGTCTATAATCTTGAGACTTCTCATGTACCTTATAGCCTTCTTCTTCCTCAATTACTCCATTAAGGAAAGCGAGCTGAAGTAGGCTCCACGGACATGGTATGCCAGAATCGATGGATATCTTCTTGGTATGGGCTTCACCAAGAGTGAGGCAGACTCCAACTTTTACTATGTACTTGTTGAGGGTGAGCCACTCATCTTGGTACTGTATGTTGACGATATTTTCTTGACAGGAATAAAGAAGCACATAGGGATGTGCAAGGAGAATCTTGATTCGGAGTTCGAGATGAAGGACATCAGCTTGATGCACTACTTTTTGGGATTGGAGGTGTGGCAAGAGCGAAGAGAGATTTTCCTCCGACAAGGAAAGTGTGCAGTTGAGACCTTAAGGAGGTTCAGGATGGAGGATTACAGAGCTATGTCTACACTAATGATCACTAACTTGAAGAAGTTGAGTGCTTCTAAGGATGATTTGGTGGTTCCCACGTTGTATAGGTAGTTGATATGTTCTTTGATGTATCTAGTCAACACTAGATTGGAAATATGTTTTGTTGTGAACACACTCAACCAATTCATGGTGGCACTGAGACAAGTCCATTGGGTAGCAGCGAAGCATGCGCTGAGATACCTGTGATGTACAATGGATTTTGGGCTCAGATGTGTTGGAGTTGGTGGGGTAGAGTTACTAGGGTACACAGATTTTGATTGGACAAGGAGAGATGTGAACAAAAAATCCACATCTAAATGTTGTTTCAACTTGGGATCAGCCATGATCTCATACTGTAGCAAGAAGCAGCAGTCAGTGCCACTTAACTCAGCAAAGGAAAATTACATGGCAATGAGTCTCGCAAATTGTGAAGCCATATGGCTTTTCACAAGATGCTCATGTGGCTATTTGATCTTGAGATGGGGCCAACGGTGATACACTATAATAACTAGAGTTACATTAGACTCTTTGAAAATTCTCTATTTCATGACAAGTCCTAGCATATTGAGATCATATATCACTTCATCAGAGACATGGTCCAGAGAAGTGTTGTGAGATTGCAATCCATTTCCACAAAGGAGCAAGCGTCAGATATTCTCACTAAACCTCTAGTGAAAGGGAAATTTGTGAAGTACAAAGACAAGTTGGGGGTAGTGGAGAATCCCTTCCTTGCTAGGAGGGAGCGTTGAAGCTTGTGCTAGCTTCGAAATTTCTTTTGCATAGGCTTGGTGTCTTAGCATGTAGAAGATGATTTATTGCCTCTTTAAGTGCTTGCTTTATGAATAAGTGATTTATGTCTTTTTTCCTAAGTCTAACTTAATTCTAACTTAGGAAAAGTACAATAATTAAATTCAATTAGTTACTGTGGACTATTAAATCAGTTTCTAAGGATAAATAATGGAATTATTTAAGTGAATTAGAAATGATTTCAACTATTGATCTCCTAAAACTTCTAGAAGGGATATTAGTGTTAAGGATTTGCGCTTAATGAAGATTATAAAATACGCCTAAGGGAGAGGTAAAGACACACAAGTGGAGAAATAGATTTTCTATAACGAACAAAGTTCGTATACACAGAGGAATGCTCTGATACCAAATGTAACGACCAAAAGTCGTATACGTAGCGGAAATCTTTAAAATACTTCAAAGACGTAAATGTCCATGGTAAGACATGTAACTGTATATTGATTATTGTATATTGAATTGATGTAAGATGATTACAATGAGGGTGAGGATCTGCTTATATACCCTAGGCAGGTACCTCTTCCCCAATGGGTTATGTCCTTTAGGGACACACCTTTTCATTAACTACGAATTAATCATTATTTATTACTATTATTGTTTTACATTATTTGTATTATTTTATATATATTTTTATTCATAACATTTTCCCTAGAGTGAGAGACTCAGCAAGATTGTAGCACAGAGGAGGAACAATGCAATTGGATTCAAAAGCATTTTTAGGAGGATGAATTGTTGGAGATTACAAGACCAAATTGTGGAAGCGAGAAGGGAGTTGAATTATTGGATAGGCCAATTTGCCAGAGCTGAATTTCTTGACTCGCAATGGTTGTTCGAAGGATATAGACGCAGGTTTGAGTCGCTGGTGAGAGATGAGCCAAACTTCTCCAAGCCAAATTTCTTCAAAGGATAATTTCCAATGGGCCAAAATTCCTAGGGCCTAATTCTTCCCGTGGGGTCAAGTTGCAAGTTCCAGTGAATGCATATTTCCTTGTAATTTCTCTGTGGGTCGAAACCCAAATTTTCCTAAGATTAATTAATGAAGGAGAATTGTTGTGGGCGTTTATCCGTTGTAATGTGTGATTGATCTCTCTTTGATTTTTTTATTTCCACTGCATACAAATTTCTAACATTTAGAATACCAATAAATTTATTTTTCAATAATTCAGAATTTATTTGGATAATAAAATAAATTTTTGGGAATAAATAATTGTTGAGTAAATAAATCTAGGTTGGTTTTAGGAGATTTAAATATACCAATGTATTTATTTTTCAGCAAATTCAGAAATATTTGAGATAATTATTTTTTGGGGTTTTAAATAGATTGTTGAAGTAAAATAAATCAGATTTGGTATGAGAAAAATTAATGTCTTTATACTATCATATTTATTTTGGATATTTAGTCAATCAACCGAGTTGTTCATTTCACAAGTGGTTGTAACAACCAATGGCTTTTATGACACATCTATCCATGAGATCCACTGTTTTGGCAATAGGTTGCTTCATTAGGGAGAACATCATACTTCATCTTGCTATTTTTAGAATATTTTCAGCATCATTAGGTTGTTGACTCCCTCATCCAGGAAAGAGCTCCCTTAGATCTTGCACTGTATTATATATGCAAAATATAAAAATCAAATAACTATATAAATAAGAAGAAATATTAAGGGTTACGACTTTTCAAGCCCAAATTTTCATAAGGGGTCCGGGCTATATTAAGCTGCCCTCCTCCCTTCATTGTAATATATCATCAATCAACAATTTTATATATATATATATAACTCTTATTGTGCTTTTGTGCATTCAAAACATCTTATAGCAGTTGCCAATTATAGAATCACACACAAATGTGTAATCGAAATATACTATACTAATCAATGAGTAATGTACAAAGACTTCGTAATGAAGTATATTAATACAGTGACTGGTCATAAGTGAAAAGGCATGATGAAGAGTTATAAGACAAGTGATTATTAACAGTATTGGCAGTAGTAGTATTACTTGCTATTATCTGGAGCAGATAAAATCAGCATTAGACAGAAAATATATATATTTTATTAATAAACTTGAATCATGACTACACTGTGGGAGGCCCTGGCTTAAATACATCCCTAGGTGCCTCTTGGTGAATGGGCATGATCTTTGATCATGCCCTTTAATTACTTACTAATTACAAATTATTTAATTTTATATAACATTGCCTTCCCCTTGAAAATATGGCTTGTCCTCAAAGCATACATAATGACAAGTGTTGTTTATGAAATGCTTCTGTCTCCCGAGAAGCTTCCTCTTCGGTAAGTCCTTCCACTTGATTAGGTATTCTTTGATTACTTGTGATCGCAGTTTCTTTTCCCTTACGGAGATGATACCTTCTGGCTCTAGAATAACCCTTCCTTCGTCATCTAAAGTCGGAAGTGTTGTTTATGCTGATTGATGTTCACCAAGTGCTTTTTTAAGGCAAGATACATGGAAAACGTTGTGAACATGACTTTTATCAGGAAGGCTTAAACTGTATGCTACTTGGCTGATTTTTTGTCGATTTGGTATGGTCCATAAAACCTTAGTGCCAATTTGTTTTTTCCCTTCTGTTTTAAGGATCGTTGCTTGTAAGGTTGAAGTTTAACAAATATCCATTCTCCAACCTCAAATTCCCTCTCTGATCTATTTCGATTAGCTTGTCGCTTCATACAATTTCTTGCATTATGTAGATTTTCTTTAAGAGTTTGGACGACTTTTTGAGTTTCTTCTAACTAGTTTTTGACAGCTAGAAGTTTTGTCTCGATGACAACAAGTTCCTTCCATTTCAGAGGTTCGTAACCATATAGAACTTGAAATGGATTCATTTTCGTTGACGTGTGGTAAGCAGAATTGTACCACCATTCAACGAGATGTAACCATTGAACCCACTTATTTTGTTTGTCTGTGGCATAACATCATAGATAAGCTTCCAAACATTTATTGACAACCTATGTTTGGCCATGTGTTTGAGGATGGTAGGTTGAACTCATGTTGAGGTAGGTTCCTATATGATTGGGAAATTCCTTCCAAAAATTACCCTTAAATTTTGGCATCTCTATCGCTCACAATGACCTCGGGAAATCCATGTAATTTGTAAACATTTTTGCAGAATATCTCAGTGATTTGTGTTGCTGAATCTGATTTCCTCATTCCAATAAAGTGAGCATACTTGGTGAGTCTGTCGACCACTACAAGAATTTTATCCTTATCCTCAGACATATGTAAACCTTCGATAAAGTCCATTGATATTTCTTTCCATTTCTAATTGGGGATATTTAAAGGATGAAATAGTCTAGGTAGCATAATATTTTCATTTTTATTCCTCTGGTATTTGTCGCATTCTGCTACATATTTCTTAATATCGTTTCTCATTCCCTTCCAAAAGAACGATTGGCGTGCATTATAGTATGTTTTAAAGAACCTTACATGTCCGACCGACAGTGAATCATCTGACTCCTTGAGAATCTTGGCTTTAAACTTGGAACTTGAATTCAGATAAATTCTTCCTTTGTACCATAAAATATCGTTTTTCCATTCAAATTTTGAATTTTGAGTAAGGTTATTGATTATGGCACTTGTTTCTGAATTTTTTGCATATTCATTTTGAACCTCATTAAGCCACTCTGGAACAACGACTAAAACTGCAAGTAATGATGGTTCTTCGTCTTTCCTAGACAGAGCATCTACCACTACATTATCCTTTCCCCTTTTATGTAATATCTCCATGTCAAAAGCAATAATTTTTTCAATCCACTTTTGTTGTTCTTCATAAAGTGTTTTTTGTTGCAGGAGTGTTTTTTGTTGCAGGAGGTACTGGAGACTGTTATGGTCAGTTCGTATGGAGAACTTACTTCCCAAAAGATATAGCCTCCACTTGGCTATTGTGTGCATAATAGCAAGCATTTCTTTGTTGTATGTAGATTTAAGACGTTCTTGCTTATTGAGTTTCATGCTTTCGAAAGCTATTGGATGATCATCTTGCATTAATACTGCTCTAATACCAAAACCTGAGGCATCACACTCAATTACAAATGGTTTTGAGAAGTTTGGAGTTGCCAATACAGGGGCTTTAGACATAACTTCCTTCAAGTCTTCAAAACACTTTTTTGCTTCATCATTCTCATTCATACATTTTAATATATATATTCTTGTATCTTCAATGGAGACCTACATATTCCAAGTCTTCTGGAGTATTTAACCTGCTATAATGAACCTTTTTCGCTACATTATCAAAGCATTCCTCTAAGTATACGAACTTTGTTCATTATATATATATATTACATTACAATTATTATATAAATTATATTCCTTATGGTTAAAAAGTAGCAAGTGAAGGTCTTCTTGACTTGTGCCTTCATCAAGAAGGACCTTGTTAGCAATAAAATTTCTAACTTTCTATTTTATTGTTAAAATACACCAGATGATTTCTGATCGTAATATATATATTAGTTGATAAAATTTGAATCGTGATTACAACGCTGAAGCGGTGCTCCTTAAATAGGAGTTGATTGGCCATGCATGATCAGAGAGACATGTCCCTTGGGACTAATGTCTCTTCATTTGAGTAATTAATTGTTAATTAATTGATTATAATTAATCATTGACTTGTTTAAATAATATTTTAATATTTTAATTAATTTTTATGAATTAAAATTCATAACATTGCCTTCCCTTTAAGATGTTTTGTCCTCAAAGCATAGGTAGGCCTGGGTGTTGATGCAGGAAACATTTTCATTCCCAAGATGAATCTTCCTCTGGTAACCTCTTCCATTTGATGAGGTATTCCTTTATTGTCTTGGATACGTTCTTGGGTTTGGGCCATTCTTTGATTGCCTTGATTTTGTTGGGACCCACTTGGACTCCTCCTTTGGATATAACATGTCCTAGGTATTCAACTTCCTTTTGCCCAAACGTACACTTTGATAGCTTGGCATAAAATTGTTTCTTCTCCAATACAAATTATACTTCTTCTAGATGTTTGAGATGTTCTTTCCACATCTTACTGTAGACCAGAATATCATCGAAGAAAAATGATACAAAATTCCGCAGATAAGGGTGAAGAAGTTCATTCATGGTTGCTTGGAAGGTGGCTGGCGCATTTGTTAATCCAAATGGCATGACCTTGAACTCATAATGCCCTTCATGAGTTTTGAATGTTGTCTTTTCGACGTCTTCTAGCCTTACTCATATTTGGTAGTAGCCTGATCTTACATCTAATTTGGAAAAGTATTATGCACCATGTAGTTCATCTAGCATTTCATCAACGAACGAAATCGGAAACTTATGTTTAATAGTGATTTTGTTTAAACCTCTGTAATCTATACATAATCGGAAGGATCCATCCTTCTTCCTGACCAATACTACAAGTGCAGCATAAGGACCTCTACTTTTCTTAATGATTCCATGCTTCAGCAGGTCTTGTATTAAGCGTTATATTTCCGTCTTATGGGATGGGGATAATGATATGGCTTAACGTTTACTGGTGTTGAGTCTGGTTTGACTTCGATAATGTGTTCAATTTGCCTTTCAGGTAACTTCATTGGTAGATCCTGAAAAACCTTCACGTATTTCTGAATCATGGATGAAATTTCTGATGGTTGGTGGGTCCCTTCCATCGTTAATAACTCAATTGCTGACATTGTGCGACAAATGTTGGTGCCCCCTTGCGAATAAGCTTCTTCATCTATTGAGCGGAGATGACTTGAGTTGGTGGTGCTTGAAATCCAAACAACTTATATTTCCTTCCATCCCACTTGAATTTAATGAACTACTTTATGTGATTCATTGAATATGTGCCTAGTGTCCGTAACCATTGTACCCCTAAAACGACATCTACTCCTCCTCGGGGAACCATATAAAAACTAGGCTCCATTGCATATTCGCTTAATTGCAACTTAACCTTATGGCACTTACCTACACCATCTATATGCTGCCCATCTGCTACCATAACTTTTAAATATGCTACAGGGTAAGCAACAATGTTTAGTCTTTTTGCAACATTGACATCCACGAAGTTGTGTGTACTTTTGGAGTCTACTAGAACGATAACATTTTGCTTCTTGATGTGACCTTTAAGCTTCAGTGCCTGTGGTTGAGCTATCCCTCTGATGGTTGCTATAGAAATTCGTGGCATATCTTCATCTAATTCTGGACTAGGGTTTGCATTTCCTTCATTGTCCTCTTCGTCGAAGCTGTCTTCTGAAGATTCCTCTTCTTGTTCGGCTTCACAGTTGTACAATTTTTGTGTTGCGCATTTGTGTCCTACACAATACTTGTCTCCGCACTTCTAGCATTTGCTATCATTTTTCCTTTCGACACTAGATTGTTGTTTCCCTTCATTTCGCAATGGTGGTGGAACGTACTTGCTAGTGTTCTCTGACGATGGTTTACCTACCTTCCCCTTGGAATAGTTGTTAGTTCTCTCGTTACTGGCATATGGTGCCTTGTGGAGTTTATATTTCCGCTCGATAATTATGGTTGCGTGTCTGGCTTCCTCAATGGTTTTGGGTTTATGTAATCTTAATTCTTCACGAATGTAATCTTTAAGGCCACAACGATACATTTTTAGCAGCTCTTCATCTGAGAATCCTCTCTGCCTTATTGCTAATACTTCCCATTCATGAGTGTGTTCACTCACTGATCCTTTTTGTTTTAGGTGAACGAATCTCTCGTAGACATCATCCTCCTCCTCGTCATGAAACCTTTTTTGCAGGGCATTTTTAAAGTTTCGCCAATTGAACGAACAACCCGTACATTTAGACAACCACCACAAAAACCAATCATACGCTTCTGCTTCCAAATAGTTGCATGCAGTCATGACTCTTTCTTGCTCGCCGAGTGGACGGTTTACTAAAAAAAATGGCGTCCATCTTATTTACCCATACGATAGCGCCCTTATAGTTCTTATTATCATACTTAGGTAATTCATTTTTTATTTTAAGATGGTTCCTTTTGGAAGATTTAGTATAATATTGACTTCCTTCGAAATGAATTTGTGGTATTTGCTACTTCTCATGCCTCAACAACTCATGCTCTGGAGCAGAGTCTTGGGACTCTATGTAGCTGAAGGTGGATCAGTCTCTCCAAAACGCCGGCTCATCAAGTTTTTTAAGTAAGAGATATCGTTGGCCATCTGATCCTGCTTACTAACTTCTCGACGTTATCTAAGAGTTTATTTAATTTGATGATGTCCTCCTGAATTTTTTCATATCGTCATTGTTGTTGCTCGCCATTTTGTTTCATTTTTTTCTTGAAGACCCAATTTTTTTTATTTTATTTTTTATATATAAATAAATTTTTTAATTTAATTAATTAAATTATAATTACATAATATATATGTTATATAATTATAAGTTATATATATATATATATATATATATATATATATATATATATATTATATATATAAGAGTGAAATGACAGAGTCACACATCAGAATCAGGGATGGATCTGATGAACTAATATGGAGTCGGGCCGAAAATGGCAAATACTCCCCAAAAGCTGGATACATAGCTCTCAGCGAACACAAAAAGCCAGATCATATCCCTCCCTGGAGTCAAGGCATATGGAAATTAACTGCCCCGCCCCGAGCAAAAATGTTCTTTTGGTGTGCATTAAGGGACAGGATTCCGACTGGGGAGCAACTAATGCACAGATCAATTCATGGGCCCTCATGGTGCGTGATGTGCAAAGCGGCATCTAAAACCACTGAGCATCTTTTTCTTAGATGCAGTGCCTCACAGGACCTTTGGCGATCCCTCTCTCATCACCTCTCTTTCACTGGCAACTGGGAGGGAGCGAACATGATTGAAGCATGGGATAATTGGGTTCAAAAACACAAGGGAGCGAAGTTAACTATCCTACCAATCCTGGTCACTTGGCAGACTTGGAAGGCTCGGAACCGGAATATCTTTGAAGACAAACCTATTGCTTGGCCGCTGATTGAAGCTGCAATCTCCGCGGCCTTTAAGGAGCTTCCCGACCCGCAGCCCCCAAGGACTCGCCATCCCCAACCTCCCCCATGCATTGACAAAAATACCCCTTGGGCTTATTTTGATGGGGTAGCGAACCAACAGAGCTGTGGGGGAGGGTTCAAGCTGTACATAAATGAACATCACCATTATTCAGTAAAAACTGGGTTGGGTCCGAGGACAAATAACTTCGCAGAGCTGATTACTCTTCGACATCTTCTCCACTTTGCACTACATCACCATTGCACCAGCATCAACATATATGGGGATTCGAAAATAATTATCAATTGGTTCAATGGCACATTTGAATGTCACATCCACACACTCAGCACTATACTAAATGAAGTTAGTGTTCAAGGTTGCATTTAACAACATCACTTGTTCTCACATATACAGGGAACATAATGGACTCGCTGACAAATTATCCAAGGAGGCCGCGCTGATGGACAGAGGCATATGGGAGGTCACGAAGGTGAAAGAACAGAATGAATTCAGATACTTTCACCGGCCTTACATAGACCAAGGATATCAGCTCGCACCAGGATCTTAACATACTACACAGCTTTTGTTTTTTGATCGACAGAAAATGTTTATATATGATGAACAGACAGTGTAAATATTATATACTGTGTTTTGTTAACAGCCCTATGACAAGCTGTAAACAGTTTAAAATTTTGTTGAATCCATAGTGCAATGCACAATATTTATGTAAATATGGAACACTGTCACATATACAGTGGGAACCACATATGCGTAAAGCATCTACAATATGTAATTTTTCCAAATATAATGAAAAATTACGGATCTTTCCAGTGGAAAATAAAAATTAAAATTAAAAAAAAAAAAAAAAAAAATATATATATATATATATATATATATATATAGAGAGAGAGAGAGGATTACGAGTTGTCTGTGGTCGAAACCCATCAACAACCTTGCCCTGTTATCGACAGTCAACAGTCGTGACAGTCAACGTAGTTCGTCGTTCGAACTTGCCATTTACGTTAATTTAACTTAATTAAAAAATTTATATATATATAATATATTATATATATATATATATATATATATATATATATATATATACGAACCCGTCAACAACCTTGCCCTGTTATCGACGGTCAACGGTCATATATAATTTTATATAAATGCCAAGTTCGAATGACGACTATGTTGACAATGACGACCGTTGACCATCGATAACAAGGCAAGGTTGTTGACAGGTTTCAACCACAGACAACTCGTAATCCTGTTCCACGGGAGTAACGATGTTGGAACCTACGAACACACAGTGGCTTGGTCTTCCACACTGCGGAGCAGACACCACAGAGTCAGCCACAGCCAGTGAACTGCAACCCCGTGATATATTGACTGTGCATTGTGTCGCCAACGGTGGGTGCAGCAGAATGTAAATGGAGGCAGCGATGTGGCCACGACATGGGCAGATATGGAGTGGTAGATGCGGTGGAGATGAGGAGGCCTGCTGGCCGAATGACGTGGGAGGTGGCACCAGATGCCTATTTGGTTCTGACACCACTGTTAGCAATAAAATTTCTAACTTGCTATTTGACTGTTAAAATACACCAAATGATTTCTTATTGTAATATATATATTAATTGATAAAATTCAAATCGTGATTAGAAGGCTGAGGCAGTGCTCCTTAAATAGGAGTTGACTGGCCATGCCTAATCAGAGAAACATGTCCCTTGGAGTTGGGACTAATGTCTCTTCATTTAACTAATCAATTGTTAATTAATTGATTATAATTAATCATTTACTTATTTAAATAATATTTTAATATTTTAATTAATTTTTATGAATTTCAGTTCATAGCAGACCTTGAGTTGTTCTTTTTAGCATGCACGAGTCCCTAAAAATTAGGACAAGTTCCTAAAAATCAGGATGAGTTCATGAAGCAGTTCAACTTATGCACTGGAGTGGAAGGATCAGTTTGTTGACTTCTAGTGCGAGGTATAATTGGGAAAAAGATAAGTGAAGAGTCTCAAGTTCTAAATTGAGACTAGATGACTTACATGAGTCAGTGAACTCATCGATCACAAGTTTGATTTCTAGAAATAAAACTTGCTAGGTTCAGCCCATTCGATTTGCTTATGAGGACAAATGCCCTCATTGTATCATAACTCTTGAGCACGGATTTGTGCGAGATAGAGCTTGTGTGAGGAAGAGTGTATTCAAGAGAAGCTTACATGCAGATTGGCAGAGAAGATTTTCCTTGGCATTTGCGCTAGAATTTAGGAATTAATCCCTAAATAATAGGAGCAACGTATGCACAAGGATTTAGGAGGAAATCGAGGAGCAGGAGCAGGGTTCTTAGGTCAAACAAAGAGAGAATAAGATTGTTTTCTTATTGGAACAATTGTATTGTAAGAAATCTATTGCTCAAATTTCTATCAAAAAAATTCTCAAACAAGCAGAGGGTTTTCCCAATCAATGTTGCGAACATCAGCATCGAGATAAAATTGGCAAGGGTCCAGAAAACCAAAAAATCGTAAAAATCAAGAAAATATCAGTGAAAATCGACAAACATCAGCTAGGCCAAAAAATCATGATTTCAAGATAAAATCGGGATGTTATCGAGATGTTCACAGCATTGTTCCCAGTTGAGTTCCCTAGAAAAAATATTGTGTTTGCTATTGTGTGACTATTTATTTCTGTCCTGATTTCGCTGCAAATTAATTAGAGAAAATTCTGTGTCTTGGGTTACAAGTTAGTTTCATATTTGTTCATTCAAGCAGAGCAAAATTTTCATGGATTTTCTACACTTACATTGCCTCCTTCAATAAACTAATGTCCACATAAAGGATCGGTAAGAATGGATGTTGTCTAAAATCTTCATTCTCTCATGAGATGTCTTGCTGTATTTCATTCTCTCATGAGATGTCTTACTTTACTTAGTTACCGTTCCATATCAAGGTCTTTCTCTAGGGTGGTTAGGATACCTTTCAATTCTATTCATCCAACATAGGAAGTTGAACTTGAACCTTGTGGTGTTGTCCTACCATCTTTTTAAGACAGAAGACATGGAAGACGCTACCGATGTGGCTCTCATCTTGTGATTTCAAGGCATATTGTTTTTTATTGATATTTTTGATAATTTGATATGGACCATTGGCAGACATTTCGTTCTTTCCTTGTTTTAAAGATAGTTGTAGGACCATGCCTCTTCTAATCTCTTCATTGTAGTATGTGAAAAATCTTGGGATAAGATGCTTGTATCTGCAATATTCAGTAATTGTATTCTTCCCAAATCTTTTATTGTACATTCAGCAATCCGATGTTTAATGTCCTCAACGAAAATAACAATCTAAAATCCAATACACTGAGGAAGAAATTCTCAAACAATGTCTAGGTTAAGGTCCTTAGCAGACTTGATTTTCCTTAGTTTTTACCTTTTATTGTTTCAAGGTCTCAGTGATAGCAGAGAGTGTAACGAATAAAATATACATAAATAATATAAATATAATGTAAATGATAATAAATCATAAATAATAATTAGTTAAGCTAGTAATTAGGCTGAAGAGGCATGTCTAATAAGACATGACTCTTCATGAAGAGACACTTGCATGGTATATAAGCAAGCCCCTCGTCTCATTGTAATTCATTCTCATTATCATTCTTATTCATTTATTTAATATATAATATTTGTATCCTCATGGATATATTTATATTCCAAGTCTTTTGGAGTAATTAATATGCAGAAGGAACTTTGTTCACTTCATTTGGTATCAGAGTAGTTCGATCCTCTGGGTTGCTTCACTGGTGCACAGAGCTCGTTCTTCGATCCAGGTCCTTGGCTATCAAAATTCGTCACCCTTGTTGCCGTACAATTGAAGCATTTTGCTTAGAATTTGGGAGTTTCTCCTTTTCTCCGTTTTTCTAGGCCTTTGGCCATAAAAAAAATTAACCAAAAAAAAAATATAAGTAAATAAATTAAAAAAAGAAAAAGAAAAATGTTGACACCTAATCTTCATGATTGGGGGAATTTTATGTAAATAAATAAATTAGGAATGTGAACAGTCATCGAGAGATGAACTGAACAATCACTCCCTATTGTATATAACAATGACCTACCTATGGAATAATATACGAATCAGTTGTTTGTTTAGTGGAGTCACTGCCTGGCCTGACATGGTATCAGAGCCAGCTCCTTATTTTAGCTATTATGCTCTTGTAACTCCTTTGTCCTGGCCTCTGCCTCTGCCTCTACCTTATTCCCTTCTGTCCTGAAATAACCTGCCTCTGCCAGCACTGCACATCTGTCCATACTGTCAATTTTTTTATAGCACTGTCTTTTCCTGTTTTAGCATTAAGGCTGACACGCCACCATTGATGAAGGTCCAGCTCCTGTTGAATGCGTTATGTTCGAAGTTTGAATGCGTTATGGTTCGATATTGAATGGTATGCGTAACGCTGTCCAGTGAGATACCTGTATTGCTTTAACGTTGAATGGTATATGCCCATGCGTTTGAGTTTGTATTGCTTTAACGTTGAATGGTATATGCCCATGCGTTTGAGTTTGAACTGAATTTGTATCTGCGTTAAAACGACTTTGGTATATGCCTATGCGTTTGAGTTTTAACGTTGTCCAGTGGTATCAATCGTTTGGTTTATTGAACGTTGAATGGTATTAACGTTGTCCATAACAATTGATCTGCGGTTTTATTGAATGGTATACACCGCTTGTGTATATGGTATACACCGTAAGTGTGCAAGAGTTCAGCTTATCAAGAATGGAAAGAAGATTGCTGCCTTTGTTCCCAACAATGGTTGTTTGAACTACATCGAAGAAAATGATGAGGTCTTGATTGCTGGATTTGGGCGAAAGGGGCCTATTATATCAGAGTTGGTATTAACGTTGTTTGAGTGTTATATCAGAGTTGGTATTAACGTTGTTTGAGTATTATATCAGTGTTGGTATATGGTAATAACGTTGTCCCATAACGTATATATGGTATATGGTATATAAAATGGTATATGGTATATATGGTATATGAACGTGAAATGCTGTGCGTAGTGGAATATTAACACTGCTTTATTGAATGCGTTGATTGGTATATATGGTATATGAACGTGAAATGTTGTGCGTTGTGGAATATTAACACTACTTTATTTAATGCGTTGATTGGTATATATGGTATATGAACCTGAAATGTTGTGCGTTGTGGAATATTAACACTGCTTTATTGAATACGCTGCTCTTATTGAGTTAATGGTCCAGTTATATGTTGGATATATTATATGAGGATGTTTTTTATAAACATTGGAGGGATTTGAAGAAAACATAGTGCATAAAGCATTTGAAATCTTTTTGCCCTTTTGAGTACAATTTCACTGTATATCAGCAGAAGTATTTTTTACAGAATGCATTCAATCATCTCTATGGTAGGAATAGTTCTCACTGGAAAGGAGAACTATCCTGATTGGTCCCAGATGATACAACACACCCTCATCTTCAATGAGTTGTGGAAAGGAGTGT
>APFE031264055.1:26426-43879 GCA_000404065.3 Pinus taeda | reverse complement strand
ACGAAGGCATATCAATACTAAATATATCTGATTCGACATCATGTTTGAGGCCAAAACAATCCATCTCCGTCCATTGTTCCACAAATGAGCCAAATTGCAGACATCTTCACCAAAGCACTTGGAAGGGAAAAGCTTGAACGATTTAGAATGATGCTTGGACTCACCAACATCCCTTCAGATTAAGGGGGGGAATGTTGACACCTAATCTTCATGATTGGGGGAATTTTATGTAAATAAAGAAATTAGGAATGTGAACAGTCATCGGGAGATGAACTGAACAATCACTCCCTATTGTATATAACAATGACCTACCTATGGAATAATATACGAATCAGTTGTTTGTTTAGTGGAGTTACTGCCTGGCTTGACAAAAAAAAAGTAAAATAAAAAACAAAAATGATACAAAATCTCATACCAAGCATATTTAAAACTTTTTACATGGAGAAGCCCGTGGTTTTAAAAACAAAACATGGTAATTGCCAATGGTATTTTAAAAAGTTAAAAAATTACAAAAACAAAAAACAAAAGGAATACGTTTTACTTTTTACGTGGAGAACATTTTAACGGAGGTTTTAAAAACAAACCATGGTAATAGCCCATGGTATTTTAACATCGTGATCGTGTCATATGAAAAGACGTTACCTTTATATTTATTAAGTGGGGTGACATTAAAAATTTATCAAGAAAGTAATTAAGTATATAAAAAAAAAAGGACCAATTTATTATTAAAAAAAGAAGTGAAACTATTATTATTATAAGATAATAGAGTTATTTTGAAAAGGGGTCTTAAAATAAAGAAATACATACATATATAGAGGGCAACAAAATAAAGGAGTATTTTTTTAATAAAAGAGTATTCAAGTTTTAACAATCGACATTAAAGGAGAATATTTGAAAAATATATATAGAAGAAATAAGTGATATTTTATAATAAAAATAGCTCTAGTTGACATATTGTTTACATAAAAACATCAAGGAAAAAATGGAGACTAGTACTGAAAAGTTTCCTAAAACCCATAGTACATGTGTTTACACATTATTTAAAATCAAAGGATCACTCGCAGGAAGAGACATCATAATCTCTATCAGTCCTACCGAAAGAAGTAATTATGCTAATCCTAAATGTACTAATCAATTGATGATTCCTGAATCAAATATAGTTGAAACAAATATTTTTTGGCAAACAATACGATATAAGCAATCTACACCTAAATATTGGAGATTATACTTTTACCTCACAATTCACTGTGAAAACCTTATGTTTTAACGATAGTGACATTGTTTTGGGATCACCATGGATGAAAACTCTAGATTCCTTTATTCTAAATACTAAGAAAAGAAAATTTAACATTTTCTTACAAGAAGAAGAAAATAACACTCCAAGATGTTACACTGAAACCTAATTTAGTAATGCCAAAAGATATATCAGATATTTCGAAAGTAATTTCTCAAGAAGGTAAAACAGTATTACAAAATATGCAAAATGAAATTGACAAAATCACTATTGACAAAAATGAAAAAGTTTCTCGACTTAAAAACCATAATGAAAAAATATTGACGCAAATTAAGAAACTTAAGAAGGATAAAAAGTCATTAGAAAACAAGGTACAACAATTTATCGAGAAAGAAGTATCAAATGTAGGAATTCAAGTTGATGACAAAACAACAAATACCGATCCAGTGAATATGACAACTCAAGAAGACAAGTCAGTTGAAGAAACGACACACGTAGATGTTGCAATTCAAACAATGAACATCCCAAGTGAATGTTCCATAACCATCTCAACAACATCTTTGCCAGAAGAAAATATAAAAATTGGCACATGCCCAGTAAGGAAAAATCAAACCAAAAAAGTTCCATATCGGCATCCGAATCATGAGAACAGACAAATCAACCATGCTACATATTTGAACCAGTCAGAACCGAAACAACAAACTGATGTTTCGGATAATAGTGATGTAATCTCAATCTAGTCTTATGCTAACAAGTTGTTACAAAATTCCAGTGATCAAAATACTATACATAAGATTAATTTCAGATGGTCTGATCCCTTCTCAGTACGACAATTTTGTTTGTCACTAAGAAAATCATATCAACTTGTATCGACGAGGATGACTATTCCGAGAGAGAAAGACGTTCGAAGCCGAAAAAGAGATCAAGCTTTTTTCATCGACAAGCTTTGAGGACAAAGCTCTTTAAAAAAGGACGCAATGTAACGAATAAAATATATATAAATAATATAAATATAATGTAAATGATAATAAATCTAAATAATAATTAGTTAAGCTAGTAATTACGCTGAAGAGGCATGTCTAATAAGACATGACACTTCATGAAGAGACACTTGCGTGGTATATAAGCAAGCCCCTCGTCTCATTGTAATTCATTCTTATTATCATTCTTATTCATTTATTTAATATATAATATTTGTATCCTCATGGATATATTTATATTCCAAGTCTTTTAGAGTAATTAAACTGTAGAAGGAACTTTGTTCGCTTCAGACAGACTCTGGAATTTTTTCCTTTCTCACACAGTGGTGGTTTGAATTAATTTGTCCAGAGATAATTCTGCATTTACAATGTCTCTTTCACAATAACATTTTGTTGAATATTTTCAGTGATTATCTGCATCAAATGGTCTTCTTTTTCTTTTTCTTACTTTTTCTTCTTTTTTAAATCTCAAGAAAACAATTCGGCCACAAATCAAGCCTTCGCAATTTCATCTAACATACATTACTATTACAAAAATTGCATTAAAAGATAGCAAAAAAAAATAACATAAAGGAGAAGATCTTAGAGGCTCTATACAACATTGTCACATTGAAAGGGGTTCAATCCATCCTAATTTGGGTATTGTATAATGAGACATTTAACTGGGACTTCTTCGACGGAACTCGTCACTATACATTTGGAAATGTCAAATTAGCTTCCTAATATTTGGAATGTGGAAAAACTTTCATTCCAGGTGATGTTGATTGTTGCATGGGCCAGTATCCGCGACAAGGGTGACAATAGGGTCTAATAGTTGAACTTTTGTTTGATATACCAAAATCAAAAAATGATTCTTCGCTATTTACTGATTTGTCAATACTTCCACTGAAATGTAATTTTGTTAGCAGTGGTAAATGGAACTTCAACTATAACTAGATATATTAAGTGTTGCCTTGTCAACCAATGGCTTGACTTCTCTGACGAACAAATTTTCATTACTAGCAACACTTAGCTTGTCCCTTCAATTTCATATGTAAGCATTTCTTCGTTTGACCTGATGGTCTACTAGTTATTTTAATTTACAGAAAATAAAGAAAATGAAACGAATAGTCAATGCTGGCATTGTTCTGGTAACTAGAATCTGTCTTCCCTAAGTAGCCTAATTCAATATTTTCCCTTTTAATTATTCCCACAATCTCAGCAAGGATTCATAGAGTTTTAAGATGAACAATTTATGATTGGTCCACATTGTGCTACTTATGTGGTTCCCTCCAAAATCCAATAAGTTATAATTACTAATTTTTATTGTTACGCTTTCACTTGTATCTATAATTGACACAACAGATGTAAAGCTTTTCTTTAATGTCCTTTGATGTGATCCATTCCATTTGAGCTTGCATCACAACAGAACAACTTCTGAATTCTTCCACAATGCTTCTCAAGAATAATATGGACACAATCCCCAAAAAAGCCTAGTTCAACCATTTGTTGAACACAAGTGATGACCATAGACAAACAGCAACGAATGCGAGATGTACCTGAAATGGCCACAAGCTGATTTCAAACAGGCTCTGATAACAATTTTTACAAGCGTTACAGCCACAGTTTGACATAAAATTGTCAGCACATGCAAGCTTAATCATGGTGCATACCCTGTGGGGTTTTCTCTTAGACTTGAGGAAACCTTTCCACACCTTGTATGAATCACTAAGATATATATCATCTAGTTCTTACAGCGCACAACAATTGTTGTTACTAATGGAGACAAATTTCAGTATTTGTGTTCCCTCCATTGATGCCATTATCTGTGGTTATGACCCTTGGAATAGATGTGTGGTTCTATAAGGAGTGACGATGTACCACAGAGAAAAACTCGACACCACTGTTACTGCAGATTCTTCTAATATTTTTACACCAATGTCCAATGACGCTTGGAATTGGCAATTAGTCCTTTAATGATGATCCTGTAGCTTGAACCAGTTTTCAGCCTCTTGTTCTTCTTCTCCTCCTCTATTTAAAAATAAATCATGCCACCCATTTAGAATTTTGGCCACAAGTGAATAATTGAGATGGCCAAAGATTGGTGTCAGAGAAGCTATGAAAAGTATGTGACCAAAGGCCAGAATCAGTGCAGTCTGCTAGGAAATGGTTCTCTCTAAAAGTGCCCTGGAAGGAACTCTGATACCAATGTTACAAACAATAATATTTCATAACTAAAAATATCCAATATATATATAGTAGGAGAGAACAGGAAAATTCAGAGGGATAAAATACAATATAATTGGGAAATAGCAATGTTGCAAGTACACTATGTTTTCCAGATTGTCGATTTGTCCAATATTTGAAAATTCTTCAAGTTTAAGTTTATTCTTATTGAATATTTGTAGCAACAATAAATCTGAATGTTATGGTTTAGCAAATGAGAATAGGTCAACCAGTTGTTGCCAACGTCATTGAGCATTTGGCCAGTTTCATGCCAGTGAGTGCCCAGTTTGAATCCTCCAGGGTGAGGTGGTACACTTGACTGTGCCAACAGCTTTATTAGGGATACTATACACGAATGTGGGGAAGCAATCCTTGGCTTTCCCCACAAGATTTTCTTTTGGAAAAAAATATGAATGTAATGTATGATACAACTACTCAGATGTTATAAATACCATGAACGGTCAGAAGCATCAAAAGACACTACTTTTGGGGATTTAGTTTATTTGTTGTATACTCATATATGTAATTTATATTAGTATGTTCATTACAATGCCACATTTGAACATAGATTCAGCAATCGCCTGGAAGGCATTGGCTCCAACCAGACAGTGATGATGATTTTAAGAGCAAAGTAGTTTGGAAACCATGCTTGACCATGTGCCCTTGTCAACAGCCATCACTATTCATTGAAGATCAAATTCCAGACCAACCAGACGAGCTGTCCACAAGAATGTAACTCAACAATCTACTATAGAACTCCAGAATTCTCAGGTCTTGACGTCTATTTAGCAAAATGGAATATTCCAATACAAATGCTGATGGGGGGAATTATGAAAGCTTATCATGTAATTTTGTCTTCGAGACTAGGAATCTTCTGTATACACCCAAAGTATGCTATATTCTGGGAATATATCTAAAGTTGGTTTGACGAGCACATTAGCTGTTGTAGAATCTGTCCTGTAAGCTAAGTCACCGGGTTCGGCGAATTTAATCCTAGTGATTCGAAATTTGCCGAACTTCAACCGAATTTGAATTTGTTCGTTCAAGTTCGCCGAACAAAATGACGAACTGGAACCCGAATTCGAACCCCGAACTTCATGAATTTCGAATAAAATGCGCTATTAAATTCGTTGAGGTTTGTTTAGGTTCGTTTTTTCCCAGTTTTAAAAATTGAATTTTATGCAGACCCGTGGGTTTCATTTTTTTGTTGTTAAAAATAAATAAACAAAATAAAATTCGTTGTTTATGTGGACCTGTGGGTTTCATTTTTTTGTTGTTAAAAATAAATAAATAAAATAAAATTCGTTGTTTATGCGGGCCCATGGGTTTGGTTTTGTTGCAACTTGCGGATTCAGTTTTGTTTTATAAAACTTAACGTGACCAAGGTCCAAAACACAATGACCAATCCATAAAACCACAACAGAGCTCTCTGCGGGTTTTCGACGCATAGCGGCCACCAACATACACAGGTGACCACTGACAGGCTACAGCACGACGCATAGCGGCACGCAGGCATACAAAGCTCGGCCTCATGCACGCACACAGTGCAGAGTACAGCTCGATGTCTCAGCGCTCTCTTGCAAATTGCACGCATACACAGCTGCGTATCAGGATTCAGTATTTGTTTTGTTTTTGTTTATAAACAGCTCTAGCCTCTGCCTTCTCCTCAACCGTGCACGCATACACAGGCTGAGACTCTATTGGACAGCAAACGGCATTCCTGAGGCAACGCAAGGGTTTTGAAGGATTAATCTCTATGGCCAAGTTCCAACCTTAGAAGGCAGTGGCTCACACTTGGAGATAATTCAGAGTTCTGTTGAGGGTTGCAGTTCTAACAGAGCAGTGAGCCGCCTTCAAACAACCTCCAACAAGTCGCACTGTCCAGACTCCAACCTCCAAGGAAGTCAAAAATTAAAATACACATTTTTTTATCAGTTAAATACAATTTACTAGTTTTTGTCAGTTAAATACAATTTATCAGTATGTCACAAATTAAGTTTACTAGTTTTTTTAATATAGTGTCTAGACTCTCAGGCTTCAGCCTGAGACTCTTTAAATCTATTGTAGAATTGAGGCTTCTGTGATCAGTCATATTTATAAGAAGAGCTTCAGCGTAAATCACATGACAAAGACTTTTGTCGACGCGTTTCGAACCAACCAGTGTGGTTCATCGTCAGGACAAGTTGAAGAAACATATCTAGCATAGCATGTTAAATAGACTGTGCAGAGACTCCAACGGCTATATAACGGCTAATTGACAGCTACTTTGGACTTTATGGTTAGGTTAAACCTATATTAATAGAATATTATTTTTATTTTATACGGTTATTTAAAATTGTATAAATAAAATAAAAATGATTTATTTAATAATATCCATTTATAGTTAAATTAATAAAGGTAATTGGCCGTTATATAGCCGTTGGAGTCTCTGCACAGTCTATTTAACATGCTATGCTAGATATGTTTCTTCAACTTGTCTTGACGATAAACCACACTGGTTGGTTCGAAACGCGTCGACAAAAGTCTTTGTCATGTGATTTATGCTGAAGCTCTTCTTATAAAAAAAAACTCTTTAAATCTATTTTATAAATTATGGTTTCATAGTTTCATTGTGCAAAAAAAATGTAAAGCTAATTAAAATGTAAATTATAATTAAACAAACAAACAAACAAAAAATTTGTAGACATTTCAGGCTTCAAGCCTTCACCTCAGTCTTCAACAATCAGAAGTTCAAAACCTTCAAATTTCA
This sequence comes from Pinus taeda, assembly GCA_000404065.3. NCBI lineage: Eukaryota > Viridiplantae > Streptophyta > Pinopsida > Pinales > Pinaceae > Pinus > Pinus taeda. Next base: position 36,711 of record APFE031264055.1, on the reverse strand, counting down.
ATGGCACCGCCAAAATCAACTGCTGTAGCATGGAATTTGTCAAAAAAGAGGGGAAAAATCTTCTGTGTCCACTGTGTGGACATCAATTCAATGGCTCTTTAACTAGAGCAGTGGATCACCTTCTCAGTATTAACAATGGAAGTGGAGGTGGTGTTGAAGGCTGCACTAAGATCTCTGATGAACAAAAAACCACAGTGAAAAAAGATTATTTCACTTCAAAGATGGAAAACGAGAAAAGGGAAATAAGAGGCAACGAATTGAGAGGGAAATTGCCATGTCTTCCTCCAACACCATTAATTCAAACTCAACCATTGGTGGATCAAGTTCTACTCAAGTAAAAACAGTTGGAACCAAAACATTAAATCAATTCTGGAAACCTGTTGAGAGACAAGAAGTTGAAGATGTTGTTACAAAATTCTTTTATGCATGTGCAATTCCCTTTAATATGGCAAGGAGTCCATATTTTAAAAATGTCATTAAAAAGGCCATTGCTTTTGGGAAGGGCTATGTTCCTCCCGGATCTGAAGCTTTAAGGACAACTTTGCTGAAGAAAACAAAAGACAGAGTGACAAGAAAGTTGGTTCAAATTAAAGAGTCTGGGAAGCTTACAGGATGCACAATTTTGAGTGATAGTTGCTCAGATTTGTGTCATTGCCCATTGATCAATGTGCTTGTTTATAGCCCTCAAGGGGTATTTTTCTTAAAGGCAGTAAATGCAATGAATCGAGTGAAAACATCAGAATATATTTTTGGAATTTTGGATGAAGCGATTCAAGAGGTTAGGGAGGAAAATGTGGTCCATGTTATTACAAATAATGCATCAAATTGTGTTGGTGCAAGGAAGTGATTATGGAAAAGTATAATCACATTTATTGGACCCCTTCTACAGTTCACTGTTTGGATTTAATGTTGCATGACTTAGCCAAATTTCCTTGGGTCAATGAGACAATCTGAAAAGCCAAAACAATTGCAAACTTCATCATCAACCATCATCTCACTTTGAGCATATATAGGAAGAATGCATCAAAAGAGTTGTTGAAGCCTTGTGATACAAGGTTTGCCACTTTTTATATTACTCTGAAAAGAGTTGTTGAGAAAAAAGAGAGCCTGAAAGTTGTTTTTTACAATACTGAGTGGGAGAGTTCTACCCTTTCAAAAGAAACTAAGGGGAAAAATGTTGAACAAATAGTGCTCAATAATGGCTTTTGGGAAAATGCAAAGAAAGTTTTAAAAATATGTGGCCTAATTGTTAATGTGGTCCGCATGGTTGACGGTGGCAAACCTTGTATGGGTTTTGTTTATGAAAGCATCGATCGTTGCAAAGAGACCATTGCAAGTGCTTTTAATAGTGTGGAAGCTGATTACCAGGAGATATGGGATTTAATTGATCAAAGATGGAAGATATGCATAGTCCATTACATGCAGCAGCATGCTATTTGGACCCTAGATTGTTTGGGTTATCAAGAGGGATGAAGAAGTCATTAATGGACTTATCCAGGCTATTGAGAAGCTAAATCCAGATCTAGAAATTGCAAGTTTAGTCAGAAGTTAGTAGAGGGCATAAAGGTTAGAAGAAGGGTTATTTGGAACACAATCAGCAAAGTATGATAGGAGCAAAAGTGATCCAACAGTATGGTGAGAATTTTATGGTTCAAGGGCACCAGAATTGTAAAATTTTGCAATTCATATCTTAAGCCAGGGATCAAGTGCATTAGCATGTGAAAGGATTTGGAGTTCCTTTGACCACATTCATTCCAAGAAAAGAAATAGATTGTCATCTGGAAGATTAGAAGATTTTGTTTATGTTCGTAGTAACTTGCAGTTGGCTTTGAAAAATGTAGCTAAAGAGTCATCCAATTCCTCTACTCCATGGATCGATCCTGTTCCAAATGCATCAATGGGTGAAGCTGATTTTTACATTGATAGTGACATTGACAAGGAATTGAGTGATGGATCTGATGTTGAAGCATCTAGCAGATTCACAGCGCCTACTGCTCTTGATGATATAGAATTTTTGATATAACAAGTGGGCCACAGGAACATCAAGAATAAAACTTGTGTCCCTGTTTTAGATTTCTAGTTTACTTTTTGCATGAACAATTTTCTAAAACTACCACGCTACTTTAAACTTTCGAGTTTATATATTTTGAATACTTTTTTATCAGATTGTTTTTCAATATATGAAATCTGATATGGCCCACAATTTTGTTGAATTTGATATGGGTGCGAATGTCTATGATGAATTTCTCACCTTGTTTACTATGTTACATGTATGGAAGTTGGTTTTTTATTGGCACTCGCTTTCACGGTTTATAAAATTATGTGGAAATGATTTAAATGTTTGAGCAATAATCTTATGTGTTTGCAATGTGCATTATGGACTTTGAATTTGACTTTAAATTGAATTTTTTTATATATATACATTTTTTTCAAATTTTTATATGTAGAATTTTATGTCGAACTTTATCGGCAAAATTTTAGGTGCCAAACTTTATTTGAATTTCAAGGTCGCCGAACTCAAACACGAACACGAACCTGGTGACTTAGCCTGTAAGTTAATACCTCTGATTGGCAGAAGCCCTCGGCCTTCGTGGTTGTACTGGAATCTCTCCTTCATCAGAGATTTTATATATAAAATCACCTTTTTTCTTATCCAGACAAATACCAAAAAAAACAACAAACATTTTGTCAAAAGCCCTTTCTCAGCTCCCAGTCAAATAATCCCCTTCAGATCCCCATGTGATATTTACTTTTAGAACTCATATATTCACTGTAATTTGAATTTACACTCCACAAGAATTTGTTTTCCTTCTAGCTATATTTTGTCATCAATTCCATGCAAAGATAAGACGCATCCTGCCAAGAAAGCTTTTCTACATGTACAACAGTATTGTTAATCATTTGAATAGTTGTTTCAACAGAAGATGGTTTTCTTTTTCAATAACACAAGTACAAAGTGACATTAATATACATGTAAATTAATCAAATAATGAAAAGTTATACCTCTCTGAAGGCATCCTGACCCCAGAATTGTTCGTCAGTTTCTAGCTCTTCATCTAGCAGCTTTGACATCCTATTCAAAAAACATGAATAAACAAGGAGATTCAATGATCAATGGAAATATAACTTCTTGGGAAAAGACACAATTCATTAGGTCAAAAAATAACAATAACATATGCATGGGAGGGAAGTCAAATGGCAACACTGCAGCTAAAGCAACAAATCTTTTGCATATTTTTTCTCAGTTTATGGTGGGTACCAGTTGGGGCCAATGGTAGTTTTGGCTTTGGAGTTTGCAACAGTTCATTCTAGCATCATTTTCATGTTCCACTCAGTTCACGAATTTTCTGAAGCAACAAAAATTCTGCATATTTTTCTCAGTTTACAGCATTACCCAGTTAGAGCTAATGGCATTTTCGGCTTGGAGTTTTCCACTGTTCATTCTGTAGAATTTCCACAAAATTCTGATCTGCTAGTATGAACAATCTGAAAACAATTTTTCTTTTCACACAGTCACAGAATTTCTCTACCAAATAGCAGCGGAATAGAACAGAAATAAAAGCACCGTCACACAATAAAACACACTGTTTTTCTAGGGAACCCAACTGGGAAAACCCTCTGCTTGATGAGTATTTTATTGTTAGAAAAACTGAGCAATTGATCTCTTATAATACACTGTTCAATAGAGAATACAACCTTCTCTCAGCCTTAAACTAGGCTTGAAAACCTGCAAGAATATTGATCTCTGCTCCTCTATCAATCTTGTGCACAAGCTTCTCTTGCACACTCTTCCTCTCACAAGCTCCACACAAAAACTTGTGGTTCCTATTGCTTGGTCTCACCAACTCATGCTCACCAAAGCAATGATTAAACTTGTGCCTTCATTCCTCCTTTTAAAGGCAATTTGAATGGTTTGAATTAGTGAGTTCTATGTTTGGAAAGTTGAGCTGGTGCTTTTCTAGTTAACAATAGTTAACACAACTTGTTAACTAGTTCCTCCTAAAATTTAGGACCCCAACTCCACTTGTTCTTTCAGTTTCCAAACTAACTCACACTAAAAAAATCAAGAACTTGACTTTCAATTTCAACACATTAGATCAAGGAATCACTTTTCTCGCTAATTTCAACACTCCCTCTTCAGTCAAAAAAGGGCAGAGGTAAAGGACCCAACAAAGGTAAGAGAAAGAGTAAGGAGTTAACTTCATAGACAAGAAAGGACTTAAGTAAAATGAAGTGTTTCATTTTGTCTTATGCACATTAGTTATGCATTACAATGTCCATAGAAAGAGGGTAGAGGGAAGCAACAACAGAAACAAGGAGCAGTCTCTGCAAAAACTCAAATGAATGATTTTGTTGCCAAGTTCAAGAAGGATTCTTGGTGATATCTTGTCTTTATACCAGCATGATCCTAAGGAATGTGTGTTATGTACTATGTAGACAATGCGGCATCTCAACAGCTACCATCAACTTGAGAGTTGTTTTCTAGTCCGGAGAAGCAAAACTCTAGCAGTACAAGTTGAGCCTGGTGATGATGCCAAGTACCCAAAAGCAGGAGTTGGTACCATTCCCTTCCAGCTCAAGTTAAATAATTCTTTAGAATTTGGCAACGTCCTTTTTGTATGAGTCTCGCGAAGCATTTGCTTTCAGCTTTGGTCATTAAGAATAACAGATTTGAAATTGAGTTGAAGAACCAACAAGTCCTCTTTAGGCCAAAGCATTCTAGCCCAAATACAGCTTAGGTGATAGGGGTTAAAGAAGATAATTTGTACAAGCTTATGCTAATTTGTAGAAACTTATGGTAGTGGGAAGGAGAGAAGAAGGGAGGCATCTCACTTGAAACCATCACTATATACTTTCTATAATAGGAATGTGTTATTTTAGTTATGTTTTCCTGGTGGGAGATTATGAGTTAGTTGAAAGAACTTTTTTTAATAGGAAAGGGCTTGAAAACACTGGGTCTTGTTTTCTTTTGGCCAACGTTTAGATTGGCTGCTGTTCATGGGATTTACTGTGTGTATTTTGAAAGGAAGAGGAATAAAACGAAAGGATTAATATTGAATTGCTGTTCTGTGGTAGTATTACTATTGCACTGCTGTTCTATAGATATTGAACTGCCGTTATTTTGTATATTCTGTTTTTAATCTGAACTGCATGATATTCCTTGTAAATTTATCCTTGATCCCCAGTTTCGTTTGTAGTTTCTCCATGCTTTTAATTCACCATAGGGAGATAAATTGTGGATACTATGGCAGGTCCAAAGCTCCGTTCAGAACATAGACCTTTAGAGTTGGAGATAAATTTTGGGCCTGCTTCATTTGTTGTTCTGAGGAGTTGAAAGCAGGGTTTGAGGGACTGCATCAAAGAACAATATATTATGCATATAAAAATTGGCTAGTAATGTGCAAATGTAATGTAACGTCAAAAAAAAGAAGGATGGGAACGAGACAGATGCATGTAAAATCTAGTGACGTACTAATGTAATGTAATGTCTTTTACAGAATAGATGAGAAAGAGAGACGTATGTTATGTGAATAAGATTGGTTGGTAATGCCCTAATGTAATGTAGAAATAGGAACCAGACAGATGCATGTAAAATCGAGTAGTGACGTACTAATGTAATGTAATGTCTTTACAGAAATAGATGAGAAAGAGAGACGTATGTTATGTGAATAAGATTGGTTGGTAATGCCCTAACGTAATGTAGAAATAGGAACGAATGGGAATGATAGCATGAAAGGGATAAGAACTAGAAATGCGTCTCCTGGTCGTGTTTCCTGTAACATAGCTGGGTATAACAAATTAAATTGTGTACGAAAATTGAAGTTGGGTAGATTTTATCCAGTTTTTACTAGCCATAGCATCTTTGCCCTGGCAAATACAATAATGCATTGACAATTATACTGAACCCAATTTAAAATCTTCCGATTATGTAGATTAAAACAAATATCCTCAACCTTTTTCCGCGGGTGGCGCGTATGGGGCGATCCATAATAGCTGGCGGATCATTCACGGTAGCCATTGCGCGCTTCTCCTCTCGTCCTTCAGCACCACTTCACTTGACTTATATCTGTACATGAACACAAATATAATCACACAGCAGCTACTAGTACATTTATATCATGAATCTTATAAACATTGACTGCAGAGCCCATTATTGAACATCAATAGAAAAATTATTCGAATTTGCGTTAGAACCCTAAAGACTTTCAAACCCTAAAATGGCTCAAACACTGGCAGGAAAAGTAAAATAGAATATTTTCTTAGCCCCAGCTCGAAGATGTTTTTGCAAAGATCGTGGACATGCTATGTGTTCTTCGAAACCTTGAGAGGCCAGAAGTTTTCGCTATTTACAGCCACTCCGCAGGGCGATATTTTATCAGAGAAATGTAGGAGAATTCTAACAAGATTTTGAAGTTAAAATACCTGACAATATGAAATCCACTTTATTTACAGTCGCAGACCGGAGAAGCTGCAAGTGGATGAGTCGGTCCGTCTGTGTGAGTCGTTTTTCATGGACTTTCAACTTTTTTTCATCTTCATCAATAAATGGATGCCAATCCCACTGAACTTGAACACTCGAGAGGTTGTTGTAGAGTTCGCTCAGTTACTCTGTTAGCTTCCCATACTGAGAAAATAATAAAAATAGGAGGATAACTGTTGCTTAGATGCCTCGTAATGGTGGAGATGTGGCGAACCATGAGAATGATACCTTGCAAATTAATACGGATCCTTCACCAAGACTTCGTAGGATTGACCATGTGTGAGAGTTTTTAAAGTTTTAGATGGACTTAAAATTAAAATGGGTTTGGGTTAATGTCTAGTAGTTGTGACGGATAAGTATGAATGGTATAAGAGAAATTATGGAAAGGAAAAAAATATCATATAGACCTAAGGAGAAAGGTGTTGGTTGATTCCTTTTCGGTCATTAATTTTATTAAATATTTTAGAGTTTCACAAGTTTGTCCTATGATAAGTAAAGCGAGGAGGTGATCTTAGGGGCTTTTAAATAACTGTTAATTGTCTTCTTGCTATATGGTTTGTTAATTGTCTTCTTGCTATGTGGTTTGTTAATTGTCTTCTTGCTATGTGGTTTGTCTTAAGGATTGGAATTTGTTAATTAATGTTTTCTATTTAGGATTACATATTGAATTAGATTTTTTTTTTTATCAAGTTTTTATTGCATGTTGTTAACTATATAGTTATATTCAATGGCTATCAATTGGGTATATATTTTTGGTATGGTCTTTTTATTGTTGATTTTATTGCTTTTTATTTTGAGCAAACAAAGAACTCATTGTAGAATTGAGGCTTCTGTGATCCATATCAAATTTATGAGAGATTCTTCAACGTAAATCACATAAAATTTCATTTGTCGACGCGTTTCGAACCAACTAGTGTGATTCATCGTCAGGACAAGTTGAAGAAACAGATCCAGCTTAGCATGTTAAATAGTCTGAGCAGAGTCTCCAACGGCTAAATTTGATTAACAACTAATTTTTGACTTTAGGACCAATGTCTGTAAAGGATCCTATCGACCCTAAGGACATGAAAGGGGTTTATATTATTCCTTGTGCTTGTGGGACCCCCTACATTGGTGAGACTCGTCGCTCCATTAATCAAAGGATTAGTGAGCATGCAGCGGACCTTAAGCATAGGAGGACCAAGTCTTCCGCTTTAGATGAGCACGCTGAGAGTACCAAACATCATGTTTGCATAGAGGAGGCGAGTGTTATCGCTAGGGTTTCGCAGTTCCATCACCGAAAATTTAGGGAAACCCTTGAGATTGAGAAGAGACCGAACAATCTCAATAGAGAAGACGAATGGAAGATAAGCAGTTGCTGGATCCCTGCCCTCTCTTCCTAGTAGGAATTATTTTTTTTTTTAATAGTAATTTCTCGTTATATATAATATATATATATATATATATATAATATATTTATAATATATATTATTTTATAATTAACTTCTTATTATTATTGATTATTATTATATTTACCTTCTACTTCTCTTAACTAATTCTTATACATTAATATTTTTATTTTTTTTATTTTTTGTTTATTTATTTTATTATTATTTTTTTAGTTTAGGTCGGTCCAATATTTTTATTATCCTAACAACCCTAATATTATAATCTTTTAATTTACATATTATATATATATATCATATTAATTAATAATAATAAATTAACTTTAAATTAAATAATTAAATTACCTTTTTAAACTTAACCATTAAAATATTTTATTATTTATTATTTTTTACCTATTTAACTAAATTATCCATTAAAAAAATAAAAAATATATTATATTAATATTAATAAATAATATAAATTATAAATAATAACTTTGACCTTGTCCTAAAGTCAAAATTAGTTCGTTAATCAAATTTAGTCGTTGGGAGGGGACTCTGCTCATGGGACTATTTAACATGCTAAGCTGGATCAGTTTCTTCAACTTGTCCTGACGATAAACCACACTAGTTGGTTCGAAATGCGTCGACAAATGAAATTTTATGTGATATACGCTGAAAAACCTCTCATAAAAAAGGAACTCATTATTTGTACTATTAAAATTAATTGGAGATAAATAGATTTATTATGAGAAATATTAAAGTTTATCGAAAACATCAAAATATAAACACGAGATGCACACAATGTTTACCTTAGGAAATCTTAACTCTGGGAAAAAATAGCGAACGAAATTACATTAGATCCCTTCGCGAAAACCTGGTCAAGTCAGCAAAGTGAACCTTCACACTCACATCCCTTGCCCATTACAATGGAGTCTTTACCCATCTTTTTAAAGGCTTCATTACATGGATTCTACTGGCACAAAACCATGGGTACTCAAAACCATATGCCCAAAACCACTACCATTTGACCCGGTCAACTTTGACTCTTTCCTCAAGTCTACTTTACCTAACAATGCCCCCTTAACCCTCGATTTGGGGTTTCCTTAACTAAATCAATCCAACTGAATCGACACCACTCACCTCTAGCTCTTAACCCCCTCAAAGTTTATACCTAGAATATCCACATGCCCCTTATCACCTAGGTCTAACAACAAACATTACTAACAATTTCCTAGGGGTACACATGCCTTACCAGGTCTTATAATTGTATGTCCATTCATGCAATAAAAAAATTTAACTCCATTATAATATTTTTATGTTTTTTGTTGTTTTCATGCTGCAATTATCTCACCTTGAATTTGGCTACTCCACTTATCAAGGATTTTCATCCAGTGTTGCATATGGACATTTGTTCCATGGTAGATAAAATCATATGGATATATCCATCCATCATTCAGTAGGCTTGTCAATTTTAAACATCAACTAATGTCATCTACCAAGGTGCATTGCTACCTTAACCATGTCGCAAGGACCAACCATTACCATCTCCCTTGATGATCTTCACACTCTCATTGTTCATATCAACTCCACATAGCTTTGATCTTCACCACCCATGCACATGGTCTCCATGGATTTAGTTTCATCACTCCAAATTTCAAAAGCACCCCATACCACCTCTCCATGTAGCCAAGCCTTTAGTCTCTCACCTATAGCAAGCCAAATAAACCCTTGACAACAAAGGCATCCCTTTGAAGCCAACACTTGGTTGTGATGCCAAATGTAGAAATTAACTAGAGAGACATATAAAATATTTAATGATAAAACATTAAATTTATTGGTAACTGCAAAACACAAAACATAAACACAATATGCACACATTTTTTACCCTATGAGAACCACAACTTGTTGAAAATAGCAACAAGAAATGCCAAAAATAGAATTGCTATAAATAGCAATGCTATAAATAGCAGTTCAGCTAGTGTTGATCTTAGCAACAATGGATGGAAAAATGGAAGTGTTAAAAATAGCATTTCGAGATACCTTCCTATTTTAGTCAGTCCCTATACTAAAATAGTGAAGTAAAATTCGAATTTAATCTTAGCAGATGTTTGTAAATTAATTAATTAATTCATCTTGAGTTAATTAGTTAAGGAAAATCAAACATGAAGTCTATGTGGGGACATGCAACAGTTTCTCCATTAATTGAGGAATTTATCCATCAGTTAAAGAGATAAGGATAAGTTGTAATATTGAGTTGTAATTAGTCGACTTAGTTTACTGAGTCAAGCCCAGTTAGATTAATTCAAACAGTTTGTTGAATTAATGTAAGTTCAATTTGTTAATGCTTGCATGCATGTAACTATTGCACTTCAGATAACTGAGTATTCTCTCATAAATAACTCATGCATGTCAGTTCAGACAGAGACCCAGTTGAGAT
>APFE031264055.1:0-20934 GCA_000404065.3 Pinus taeda | reverse complement strand
CCGTTCCAGCAATGATAGTGCTCGAATAGATCTTTCTAATGAGCTATTGTACGCGTCAAACGGAGATCATATGCTAAAGTTACGACCCCGGGAAGTTGATGTACCAACTTACCCCCAAACGGGCCCACAGTTTGGCGTTTCATCTCCTAGGGTTAGGTTTTGGAATGTTAAGGGTTTTTCATTGTTTCTCAACAATAAATAGGCCTTCGAGCCTCATTGTAACACAGTTCAGAGGCATGTAGCCATCACATCTCTTCTCAGAGATAAGCTACCAACGCCCTAGCTAGTTTATTTCCATTTCTGATTGTAAGCATGTTTCAGTATTTTCCATTAATGAAATGAAGTATTATTTCCGCTGCATCTTTGTGTATATGGTTATCTCTGTAATTTGTTGCGTTCCTGTTTAAATCCGGATTAGTGAGTGTGATGAGGGCAATTCACACATGTGGCTTCACTAGACCCCAAGAAAAACTGCGCAAGGAAATAGGAGGCTTGGAGGGCTTGAGGAGGACATATACAGTGTCTATTCAGTCTGTGAGCTATATTGTTTGATTGCAGAGAGAGCGGGATAGCTTGAGAGCTTATTCTTTTTGTAACTTGAATAATATTCCACTCGTATGATAATACAGAGTTAGGGTTTTAGGCTGAGGCTTTCCCCGGGATATTTCTTCCGTGTTATGTGTGATTGATTTCTCATTCTCAATTTTATGTGTTCTCTTGATCTTGCTCAATTCGATTAAGCTTCCCCAAAGTGTTGTAGAAGTAGATCTTGTATTGTGTTTTAGTATATTGCATAATCTGTTGATCTACAGTGGGAATTTCTACGTAACTTTGGGGAAAAACGAGCTAACAGAATTCCATTATATCCCTTGGCCAAACCAATCAAGTAAGCCTTTATCACTCACATACCATGGCCCATCTTAATAGTCTTCACCTAGCCTTTTAAAGGATTTGTTATATGAATTCCATGAGCACAAAACCATGGGTACTCAAAACCATGTGCCCAAAACCACTACCATTGACTTCGTCGACTTTAACTCTTTCTTTGAGTCAAGTTTACCTAACAGGTGTCTCTAGTTGGCCCTTTCATTTTGATGATGAAGACTATTATGCCAAGTTGATTAACAAGCAATCTAAATAGAACCATCAATTTCGGGGAATCTAAGGGTAGTTAGAGGCAAAGGAAGTTATGAAAGAAGGTAAGGGAGTAGGTAGCAAATGTTGAGGAATGTGATCTCAAGTTTTGAGGAGACAAAATGAAAAAATACTAACAACACTTGTGCATAGTCACGAGAAATTAAGCAAAATATATTAATGCTACTCACTCTATGAGAATGGCCCTTGCATTTGAATGGATACATTTTTCTTAAGGGCGAGACTCTATAAATGTAAAGGTTGGATGATGGATGATTGACAGTAGATTGTTTTGATTATAGTATCATTATTAATTACACATTACCCTTTGATATAAAGCATTATAATATGATTGATGTTATAGTTGTTGATGTGTTATAAATTTTAGTGTAAAACCATCTACCTAGCAAAGCACAGGGGTATAACATCAATCTCGAGTGTAAAACCATGGCAAAAGTGTAACCCTTAGATAGAAGCAAGAGAGGGAATAACCAACCAATTGTAGCTAATTGAATGAGAGTGATATGTGACCAGAACAAGGTGTTGTTGAATGAGATGACTAAGAAGGCGAGTAATGAGTCACCATTGAAAGAACTGGAGAGTTTGAGGAAATGAGGAGAAAAAGTTGGTGGGTGGTGGAGAGAAAAGAGGTTAGTGATGGAAGAAAACCTAACAAAGAATAAGGAGAATGGATAATATATGTGGGATCTAATGGACACGTTAAAGTGTCTTGCGAGCGGATGTAAAGGTGCATATGGATTGGTCAGTGACATTGCAATAAAGGGTTATACCTAAAGAAAACTTTAACGACCCAGATGCGGGTGCTTTTATGTTACATTTATGAAGGGTCCTTGTCGCGCCGACATCTGGTCTTGCAGGTGGCAGGACAACACATCTACCCAAGCCCTCCCGCGGATGAAAATGGATTATAATGAGTACCTGCAAATCATTTTGCATTCGGAATTGAATGCGCAGTTTGTCCGAGACACTTCACTTGAAGCTCCTTTAATGGCTGCCTCGGCTCTCTCTGTTATTATTTTCCTCTGGCCTCCCTACATAAGCCTGCCTCAGACTTTGCATCCTTGCAATGCTTTGAAGGTGGCGTTGAATGGCTGGTTCAAAACTCGTCTCGGGCTCCCTTACACTGGCACCTGCTTTGCTACGCCCTGCTCTTCATCTCCTTCAAGTTGCCCTGTTACTTTGATAATGGTGCGACGTTGCAGTAGCTGTCGCCGAGGTGGCAGTCGTGGAGGCCGTGGGCGCTCTCAGCCTGCTCCCCCGCCTGTTATTCCTCTGGCTTCGGCTTCCCCTCCCTCTAAGATTCGCAGGTCTCTCCCACTCAACTCTTTTCAAACCACCCATTTCACGTTTCAAAGCCGCCTTAATCAACCTGTTCTCTCGGCCAGCATCACTGTAATTTTTTCGGAGGAAGAAGCTCGACCCACTATTGCTATGAACACCTCGACAACGCAGTCTCAGGAGGAAAGCGCGCAGCAGGGGGAAGACGTTGGCATTGTGTTCAATTGTGGTGATTTGCAGGCTGGAGGAAATGACACTGATGTCTCCAAGCCTCCAGACGGCAACCTTCAGGAAATCCCGGCCTCTGTTCACCCGGCGAGTGGTTCTGGTGGCACTCAGCATTTGGCAGCTCTTCCAGGTGGCAGCGGTTCAGCTAACGTGGACAATGTTGATGACACGTGGATGGGCTATCCATGTTCGGTGGAGGAGGAAGCTCCGGAACATGAAATTGATGCTTGAAGACTCCTGGGCCAAGTCTAATTTCCTGTTCCTCTCCATGCTTTTTAGTTCAGTATGCTATGCCTATATGGCTTTTGTCAATGTCTTTTTGTATCAGGCCTCTAGTTCTGTGGTAGTTTCAGGTCTTTGGTTTTGTAATTTTGCTCATGGCTATCTGGGCAGTTTAGATAGTATGATCATAACTTTTCTTCCGTATGGCCAGTTCTCTGTATATGGCCTTGGGCTTTTGTATCTGGTTAATCCCAACCCTGGGATAGTTTGTATGTACTGCTGGACAGTCTTGGACCTCCTCTGAGGTCTCGACCGATTTGTAACTGTATTTTTACTTTTATTAATAGAATTAGCCTTTACATAGAAAAAAAAAAGAAAAAAAGCACTCATATGCATGTCTTGAATGTTTACTAAAGAACAAATGATTTGTAAACTGCCATGGTCATTCCCTTGGAATAATTCATCATAAACAAATCTTGCAACATTATTAAATCATTTATTATGGAATTTATTTCCTTATATCACAAGTTTATTATTATTGGTTTAGTGCTCAAATTTATGAAACAGTTGAAATTAAAAAATGAAAGAGCAAGCAAATGAACACACCATCCACACAGATGAACATGAGATGTGACTTACGAAACCCAATATGGGAGAAAACTCAACTAGAAGGTGAGGTCTATGCTCTATTCTCTATTCATTGATTATGAAATGCAAGTATAAAGAAAGGGGCACTCACTGTGAAGTTTCTTATGACATTATGGGTAGAAGGGCTACTACAAAATATTTTATCTCCTTTACTACGTTCTTAAACCACACTTTTAGATTTTCTATTCAATTGTGGAACAAGTATGACACTGAAAGAATGGTACCCTTTCTCTTCTTAGTGGCCTAGTATTTAACAAAGCCCACCTATAATATAGGGTTAGGGTTGGGTTTTTTGCATGTCTCAACACCTCAATTGATGTTAGGGTTTTAAAACTTCTAAAATCTTATTGGAACTCCACACATGGCTAGGCCCACGTGAATGAGTAATGGGAGCTAACATGGCATCCAATCAATAACATGGTGGTCAACAAGGTAGGTCAACTTATGGGAGGCATAACTTTCATAGACATCCTCTAATTGAGGTGATTTTTGAATCATTGGAATTCTTTTGATGCGTAGAACAAAATTGGGGGGTTGGGAGCCATGCTTATAAAATTTAGACCCCAAAAAGTGGTAGTTATCGCTTTTTTCAGGGTCTCTAACAATTGTATGAGATAAGAGATGTGATCTTTCCAGGTAGAGTTATAAATGAATATGTCATATAAATACACTATTAAAAATAGATATAAATAGGGATGCAATACATCAATCGTGAATTATATATATGTAGCTAACACATTACACAAATCGGAAGGGATTACCAACCATTCATATAAACATTGCCTTGTCTTGAAGGTATTCTTCCATGTGTCTTCTTTTTTAACCAACACATGGTGTTATCCCAATTTGAGATCCAACTTGGCGATGTACTTGGCATGTGACAATTGATTTAACACATTTTTATCATGGGTAGAGAAAACCAATTCCTTTGGGTGATCTTGTTTAGAGCTGTGTAGTTGATACATATTTGTCAAATCTCATCCTTCTTGGCTACTATAATGATAGGTGACCCACATCATGAGTTGTTTCGTCAAATTACTTTATGCTCCAATAGCTACTCTTGAAACCCCCTTATAATTATGGTAGGGGTCCTTCAGGAATTAATTAATAATAAGACCCCTAATTAAGAAATCTTGGTTATTATAATGATACGTGACCCACATCATGAGTTGTTTCGTTAAATTACTTTATGCTCCAATAGCTACTCTTGAAACCCCCTTCTAATTATGGTAGAGGTCCTTCGTGAATTAATTAATAATAATACCCCTAATTAATTTCTTAATTTCTAATTATAGAGTTTGCTTTTTGATATTCTAAATTTAGGGTGCCCTTTATTTTAATAATAACTCAAGAAAAATGGCTTGATCAATGTCTCTTCACTTTATTTGCTTCCAAGACAAATTATTTATACAATACAATATTTGTTAATGGGGAGTCAAGCAACAATTGTATCTCATGTTCCACTTTCCTCTTAGGTGGTAGCTTTTTAGGCTCTCACAACACACCTTTGTATCCCTAAAATAACTCCTCCAATTAAAATTTTTACTCTTTGGCCTTCAAGGATGCCTTCACTCTCACCTATTATCCCCTAGTTGATTCTCTCTCAAGAAAATCAACACAACTTTTTTCTAGACCTGATCAACTTTTTGCCTTGTTTAGCATTTATCAAAGAGATCTTCGATTTGAATTTGTTTGCATTGGCGATGAAATATTTCCATATGTAGAAATTGCAAAAAAAATTGCTATTGCTAATGAAATAGAACATAAATCAAGAGACAAAAATTTCTTCTACTATTATGCGGAAAGGAAAACACACAATAGAAACACATGCAATAACATGCAACCATCAAAAAACAAGGAACGCAATGATTTTACAGGGGAACCCAACTCTTTAAAACCCCTTCCCTACTTTGTATTAATTAGAATGAGAATATGGATCAATTACAAAGCCTTGATTCAATCTTGAAGCACGCCTTGCACTGCAATTTTGATCTCCTATTCACTGAGCTACTTTGACCAACACCTAGCCAAAATATGCCTAAGCCTTCCTACTACTCCTTGCACAAACCTAGAGGAAATTATCCCCTAAAAAATAGGAGAATTCCCTATTTCCTTATGCAAATCATAAAGGAATTGATCACCTACTCAATACAAAACTTTGTACACTCAACTAGTACACAATTGACAATTACAATGTGCCTTTTTCCTCCACTCAACTAGGCAATTCAAATTCCATGCATGAATGGGTCTATTTTTAGTAAATTGATCAATTTACTGAGAGATCAGTGAGTTGACAACTATTATAACTACTCAATTGAACTCCTATTGACTCCACTAAAGATTAGAGCTCGGTTAACTAAGTTTAACAAACAATAACTCCACTAGATTGTTAGATTTTAGCAATCAACCCGTGCACAACTCTACTTCTAGTCTATAACTCGAATTTACTGACTTAACTAGGAGACAAATCCATGTCACTACATCTAACTGTAGACTAAGTCATCCTGCTGATGTGGATAACCAGATTTCTCCATTTGACTAAGACACAAATCAAATGAAGCCTTTTCTTGCTACATTTTAACACTCCCTCTTAGCAAGAAAAGGGTTTTGCACCACCCTTATCCTGCTCTTGTAGAATTCAAATTTTCCTCTTGACAATGTACTTTTCAAAATATCTACATCCTGCTCCTCTGTGGGAATGTACTGCAACATCATGATTCTCCTTTGCACACAATTTCTCAAGTGATGGCACCCGATATCAATGTGCTTGGACCTGTCATGAAATATTAGATTTTTAGATAGTTTGATACAACTTTGATTATCACAATGAATAACAGTAAGATCCATCTCTTGACTAAAAATACCAAGAAAACTTTTACTCATTGAAATGGCCTCGCGTGCTGCTTAACTAGAAGCCATATACTCGACCGCTGCTGAGCTGAGTGCTACATATCTTTGTTTCATGTTGTAACATGAAATAGCTACAGACCCAACAAT
The DNA here is from genome assembly GCA_000404065.3 of Pinus taeda. NCBI lineage: Eukaryota > Viridiplantae > Streptophyta > Pinopsida > Pinales > Pinaceae > Pinus > Pinus taeda. The sequence continues at coordinate 14,406 of APFE031264055.1, read as the reverse complement.
GAAGATAGCTCCTAAATTGCTCTTCCTATCTGATGGACTCCCCGCCCAATCTGCATTAGTGAATCCTTGGAGCTTCACACCATCAGTCCTCTTGTACCATAACCCAAAATTTGTTGTGGCTCTGAGGTATCTAAGAACATGTTTTGTTGCTTTCCAGTGAAGCTTGGTAGGCTTCACCATAATCTGACTCAGCGAATTAACTGCATAACATATGTCAGTCCTTATGTTCACCAGATACATCAATAATCCCACCAGTTGTTTGTAGATGTTAGCATCTACTGCCTCTCCTATAGAAGCATCCTCCTTCCTCTAGTTGATAGCTATAAGAGTGTCCATAGGCTTGCAGTCCTGCATATGGAATCTCTAAAGTATTTTAGAGGTATACTTCCCCTGACCCACAAACAACTCTCCATCTCCCTACCATGCCTCCAAACCAAGGAATTAGTGCATCAAGCCCATGTCCTTCATCTTGAACTCTCTTGGAAGGTCCTCCTTGCAAGATTGGGTCAACTTTTCATCCCTTGTCATAATCAAGTCATCTACATCTAAGACTATAATGAGCAATTTGCCATCAACCACATTGTAGTAGAGATTGGCATCTGCTTCACTCTTGGTAACGCCCAATGTGTTGAGATATGTGTCTATCCAAGTGTACCAAGCACGGGGTGCTTGCTTGAGAACATAAAGGGCTCTCCCTGTCAAATGTCTCAAATCCCTCAGGTTGCTCTATGTAAATATATTCCTCAACCACTCCATTGAGGAAGACAATCTTCACATCCATTTGGTGGATTTTCCACCCCATCTACATAGTTAAAGCTAGAGGAATATCTTTCCACATGGGAAAATGTCTCCTCATAATCAACTCCCTCTAACCATGAGAAGCCTTTGGCCACAAATCTAGCCTTGTACTTCTCAATATTGCCATTAGTTGCATGTTTCACTTTGTATATCCATCTAGAACCAACCATTGACTTGTTCTCTGGTCTCGGCACCACTTCCCATACATTGTTCTTAATGATGGAGTCATACTCCTCCACCGTGGCATCTACCCATACTAGTTAGGAAATTGCCTCCTCAAATGAAGAAGGCTTAGAATCAATGATTTTTGTCATAAGTTTCATATAACCAGTATACATGTCTGGTGATCTTCCTGCGCAAGGATGTCGGAGCTCCCTTATGCTCTTGTGCATCCTGCACCAACCTATTAGCCTCTCTGGTTCTCTTCCTCTCCTCTCTGGGCAATTTTGGTTGAGTGGGTGCCTCCACTCGACCTCCTTTAGGCTCCTCCACATGTGGTTGCTCCACAACATCTTGAAGTTCCGATTGAGGCTCCTCCTATGGTGGAATACTCAACTCTCTCTAAATAGATTTTCATAGCCTTCTCCTCATCATATTTGACATCTCTCCTCATCATCGTCATCTTGAGTGAGGGAAAATACACCCAATAGTTATGAGGTGTCCCTTTGTATCTTATAAAGATCCCCCTCTCAATCGTATGCTCAAACTTTTTTTTGTTATCCTTGGAGACATGATGATAGATTGTAGCTCCAAAAATTAAAAAATGCAATACATCTGGCTTCCTCCTAGAGAAAACTTCCTATGGTGTGATTATGGTGCAGGTAAATTCTCAGTGCGGACACAAACAATTCCTCTAGCCCGAGAGCGCGGGTCTAGCCACAAACAAACAATCTATGGAAAATCTCCTTAAGCTAGAATCAAGTAATAGGGCCTACCTCTTAGAATGCTATTTCGCTTGGTGATGATCCTGCTTCCTTACTCCAGCTATCTTTCGTTTCCTTCCTTCGAATACCTGAAACAAGTAAACAAACAACAACAACAAACATGATAACATACAATATTGTATTCAGCCTACTTAACAGGTCAAGGAACATTAAGCCATAAAGATGTAAGATAACACTTCATGTAGGAAATCAATCAATAGTTGTATTCATATAAATCAAAAAGAGATTACAACCAATGCCTTGACATCGTTGGTCTCCTCCAACGTATCCGGGTTCCCACACTTCTGCTAGCATCTCATGGATAGCCCCAACAATGGAAGTTTTAAGGCCTCTTCCCTTTAGTCTCAAACCAAACCAAACGCACTATTCTCCCTCAAACATACACTAGAAAGCTACAAGCTATAGATGTCTTGCTGATCATTCAAAGTCACTCCAAAAACTAGTTTAGCTTGGGAAAAGAGAGGTTTATATAGCTTGGATGTATGGGAGAGGGTTCCTCTCATCATGGGAGAAGGTCTTATCTCTTGAGTTTGTTCCATCCTAATAGGGGAAAGGAGCCCAAACTGACTTCTTCGACTCCATCCAACCCAACCATCTACCAGACTTCCGTTACGAAGCTTCTAGACCTGGAAGCTTCGACTCCATATCTAAAAAACTTGCCAAACGAGGATCAACATGATTGGAAAATGGCTCAGTCACTCCGTACGACGTAGTGCTAGTTTTAATCTCTGCAAACTGGCGCGAGGAGGAAACTGGTTAGTAGCGTCGATCTTGTAAACTGGGGTAAAAGGAAGATTCTTGGGAAATTATGCAAAAGGGAATTATTTTGCTCATGAAGAGGGACATACTGGGAGTTTCTTCGTGATGGGAAAGCATGTAGGATTCACTATAGAGGTCCTTCAGGATCGTGGACGGGGAGTACAGGGACAATGACAAAATGCTGTGTAACAGATGCCCCCTAAAGCATGAAGGCCGAACTAGAGTGAGGGGTGAAATGCTTTACAAGTGGATGCGGTGAACCAAAGTTTGCCATCGAAAAACCTATAAGCAAGCATACATGTACATATCTGAAATATGATAGTCATGCTTTATAAACATGAGAGGCATACAACAATACATGAATCCATGGTATATGCGCAATTATCCATCGAGAAAAAGATCATGTCCATGGATCCTCGGCATGGGCGCAGCCATCCGACTTGAGGGATCATATTAAATAGATCCACAACATGGGCGCAGCCATCCGACTTGAGGGATCATATTAAATAGATCCACGACATGGGCGCAACCATCCGTCTAAAGAATCATTTATATAAGCATGAATGACTCATTACTCCTCGCAACCTGGACTTTTGTAATCTAAGCCCAGGGTCTTGCGCTCCAACATGACCCGATCAAAGTAAAAATTCTAACATATGAATAAATGTGTGAAAGTCGAACATGTTAGAAAGTCGCTTGATTATCGGTCAATGATGTGAACCGTTAATAAGCACGAGAGAAACCACCAATAATGATAATGGCTCTCAAGGTACCAACAACACAATTCACAAGGTGTGAATAAGGAACTGAAGTCGAACACCCGTGAAATCATTCGATTGAAGGCCAATGATGAGAACCTATCGTCGAGTGCAAAGAACTTGCCATTAAGGCATGCAAGCTCTAAGGTACTAGAAAGGATTTTTTAGATCACCTTCCTAGATAATGAGCTGAAGTCGACAGGAAGTGATCCGCCAAAGGAAGGTCATAATGAATCCTTCATCATTGACACGAAATGGGAACACAATGAATGAGAGTAATCCAAGATGATCAGATAATGTACAGGTAGGAAGACTTCTCTTGAACATATGGAAGACACGACTCCGGTGTTTGGCATCATTTGACATCATAGAATCAAAGGTCATGGTGACGTGGTGAAGATCATATGAGAGGTTTAAAATGGATAACCCAAAACCCAGGGAGGCAAGTGACAAAGTGAGGATGTCCCAAACCCGACACGAACAATAGATGAGTGTTAATGTTCAAGAACGACAGGTTGCCTCAAGTGAATACAACTGATGAAATACTTCCAATTTTTCCCCACCATTTTTGGCGAGTACCCCAGTTATTTTTACCCAAGCTTGACAGGGATAGCATATGCTTGTAATATAAGTCCATCCTTTGGATGGATCCACCCTAGTAAGTTTTACAAGCCCTAGGAAGAAGTAGCTCGATCTTGTCATAATGAAAATTCCTATGTTGTTTAATCTTTTAATGAGTCCGACAAAGGTGAAACTCGGTAGAGAGTTTTAAAAAGACACGGAAAAGAAAACTCCAAAAGGTCCCTTTTCATACAGTTGTGTCTCTCGAGCCCGAAAAGGTAGAAAACAATACTTGAGAGAACCGCTCGACCATGTCAGCCAAGGAGTACCTATTTTCGTAAATAGTTTATCCCAGCCCGAAAAAAGGGGTAAACATATAATGGTTAAACGACGTTTCACAACCTTTAACGAATTCAAAATGACAAGAGATTGGCAATATTTTCGTGTTTAAAGAGTCGAAAAAGAGCTAAAAGCAGACCCCCCATTTTTATTCTCTTTAACGAGTCAAAAAATGAAAAATACTCGGTGATCTTTTCATTTGAGTTTTTTACGAGTCGAGAAAAGAGCTTAAACATGACTCATCCTGGAGGAATGAGTGGTATACATGGTCAAGAGGCTAGCTAACAAAACCACTCATTGTTGCGGTTCCTCAGGAAAGGAAAAACAACCAAGTGAAAGAATATGATCGGCCAAAGAGATGGTGGCGATGGAATGAAACAACCAAGGCTCATCTAGCAAAAATTAGCTGATAAAAAAGGCAATCACGAGATTTAAATCGGGCATGGGTTCATTTTTACACGAGCTTGAACCATGGAGAACTCTGCTTGGATTTGGTTTCATGTTTACACAAGCTTGAAACGAAAAACTATACTTGAATTTGGTTTCATTTTTACACATTCTTGAAACAAAAAACCATGCTTGAGTTAAGGTTTGCATGCCCCCATCATAATGACTCAATCTGAGGTACATGCCCCCCAAGCTTCATTTCATTCAGCTAGGTGGATGGAATGAAGGTTCACTTTCGAGATACAGGAAAGACTCGATTGGGAAAAGGGAGTCGTTTCATTTTTTAACGAGGTTGACACAGCAAAAGAACTATCCTTGGACTCCTTGTTTCTTTTTTTAAAGAGCTTGACACGAGACCAAGAACTACGCTCCGACGCTTTGTTTCATTTTTTTAAGAGGTTGATACAGGAGCAAACTATGTTATGAAACCAGCTCAAGAAAAGATAGAAAAGGTAGACCAACGCCTTATAATTCAGCCTCTTCGAGGGGGCAACCTCCTTTACATTACATAAATGAACAATTCTTGGATGATTCAAATGACAAAACCTCCTTTCTATATATAGGAGTCTAAGGAGTCACAATATAGACCAGCCGACCTAACAATAATAATATAAAGCCACAAAAATAACAATAGAGGGATTCTATGGGGCACAGTAATAACAATATGGGGGTAATAGGGGCACAACAATATTAATAAGGGATATAACTACAATAGTAATGGGGTAATCACTAGTATTATAGGGACCCAACAGTTTTATTCACAAGAACAACACAAAAACAATGGAAAATACTCAACATGACAAAGCAAATAAACAAACTTGAGACAAGGAAAGAAATATGTACATAGGGTAGGGACACAACCCTACTCTGTTATTGAAAATATTGTTTGATATCTTGCCCATTTATAGGAAGAGATTCCATCTTCCCGTCCAAAGATTGAAGACGATAAGTGTGGTGGCCAAGCTTCTCATGAACTACAAATGGTCTGATCCATAGGGACTAGAATTTAGTGTGTTTCCCTTTCTCTTTGTGGGATTTACCACACTTAAATACTAATTATCCCACCCTGAACTCCTTATTCCCCAGAAACTTCTTATCAAACCATCACTTGATACGACTCTGATGAATGGAAAAATTTCTTTCACTTTCCTCCTTTCTTCTTGTAACTTCAAAAGAGTGTTTATCCTACTCTGAACCACAACACATGGCTTCCCCCGAGACTCTTGAGAAATTTGGAGGGTTAGGAGGTATATGTTCGGAGGTAGGATGGCTTCGTTTCTATACACCAGAAAGTAAGGGGAAGTTTTCAAAGAGGGTTTAGGCATAATACGATCAACTATAAAGCGTTCACCAAGACATTATGCCATTTCCTTTGTTCGGTTTTCTTGATAATGTAGATTAGATTTTTGTTGGTTAACTCAACAACATTATTACCCTATGGATAATAGTTAGATGAATGTTCAATACAATGTCATCCTCTAATGTAAAATCATAAAGTTTAAGCGATGAAAAATAAGTTTTGTTATCGAAAATAAGTGATGTAGGAATGCCAAACCTGGTGATGAACCTAGGTATTGCAACAATAATGTTGCAACTCCCACGACTACCAGCTTTACTTATCAACCTAGGGTTCGTACAAACTTGGAGGTGACAGTGTTATATGCATAAGTAGAGTGAAGGTCCTGCCTGTTGTCATTGTTTGTCTAGCAAGAGACCCTAGGGGTTCAAGCCAAACTTCTATAGGGTCAGAAGAACCTTAATTATTTGATGGAAGGAGAGCAAACCTACTCTAAGAGAGAGCTACTCTACTGCAGTAATGAAGAAAACAGCATGAAATGCTAAACTTACACCATAACCTAACTAACCAATTAAACAGTTATGCTAAGCAAAATTGCTAAATTAACAATAACCTAATGCTAATTATCTAAGTTGCAGAAGTAAAGAGCATCAAAACTAGACTAAGGTGTAACAAAGAAACTTAGGCTAAATCAGGTTTCAAGCAGAAAAAGCAATCGGAGGTCGAAATTAGTGAAAGGAGGATGTGAGGGAGCAACAGTGCATAAGAACCATTGGATCAGTCGGGTGAGAGACAAATGAATGGCAGAGATTGGATCACAAGAGGTTACGTAGATAGATGGGTGAACAGGGTTAATGAACAGGATGAATGGCTGAAGTCTTATCGCAAAGGCTAAAGAAACTAGATGGATGAACATGATGAATGCACACGATGAACGGTGGAGATCATATTGCGTGGGTTAAGTCAAGGGATGGACGGACAAGGGTAACAAAGGAGATGAATGGTTGAGATCTAATCGCGGCGGTGAAGTCAAGAGATAGACGGACGAGGCTAATAGGAGCGATGGACGGTTAAGATCTTATCATGCGGCTGAAGTCAAGAGATGGACGACAAAGATCATATCGCGGGGAAAACAAACATGCGAAAATGAGGGAGCGGGTTTCTAAGGTGGTAAGTAGTTTCTTGCATGCCCTTCAAGCTGTAAGCAGTTTTTGGAAATTTACGTGATTAGCCTTATTGTACGACACGTAGCACGAGAAAACCACTTTTCTCGCATGCTCTTGGGCGAATAACGTTCGTGCACTAATCTGCGCGAGATTGCGTGATAGCTGTTGGATCAGGCGGGGCTGATCAACGATGGAGATCAACCAAGCTAGTTAGCGATCAGGTGAAGCGACAGTCATCGGATCAAGCAAGGCAGATCGACGGTGGGGGTTTAAAGTGCCTAAAGGTTTGGAGGTGACGCGATGGCCATCGGATCAGGCGAGGCAGATCGACGGTGGGGACTTAAAGTTCATAAAGTGAGTGGTGGACTCCACACGAGGAAGCAGTTGGAGAAAATAGTGAATCAGACGGTGATTGTGAAGGTTTGTTGGTGATCGGACGGCGATGAAGCGATGCATGAGGAACGTACTAGAGGCGGTTTCAAATGAAAATGACAGAGAGAACCAGTGTGGGTGAACAAACCACTGCTTTAAACAACAAACTCCATTGCCCATGTGAGAACCAACTTGTGTTTTTGGGGCTGCTGAAGGGCCTCTGCCTCAAGTCATGGTCCGAGAGGGAGGAGATGAGGCCGAGACGCCTGCGCACGACCTGATAGTAATATTTTCCTCTAACTAACATGTGAATCAAAAAAAACACACACACACACAAATGAAAGTAAACTTAAAGCCAATGCAGCTACTGAAGAAAATGAGCAGAAATAGGAAGTTGTTCAAACAAATGAATATAACCATAAAGCTACTTAAATAAATGAATCAGAACCAGAAAACTACTTGAGGAAATGAATCAGCAAACCATGAAACTACTTAAGCAAATAAATAGAACAAAACTCTTATGCTAGCAGATATGCACAATGAAGACGAGCTTTGGCTGCTTGGGTCGGGCCCTAACCCAAGAGCTTAGCCCTCGGAGTTAACTCAAAGCCGGCTTAAACAAAACTCATTCTTGTTAAAAAAACCGTGGATTACAGAGCAAACTATCACAAGTCTTTGCAGATCAAAAATGAAACAGAGTTTTACAATAGAAGTCTGAATCCTACTGAGGTCCTAAAGTGATGGTTGTGTGCATTCCGAGCTTATGGTGGAATATTCGAATGGAGGGGTAGTAAATGAGGAGGATTTACTTCCTATAGTTACTGACGCTTGTCCCAATCGAGTCTTTACCAAGGTCTTTTCCATAGTTCTTTGCTTTTATCCTTTATACCTGCATTTTTCCTTGCTTATATCCTTTATTCCTCTATTACATGCACATTAGACCATAAAGCCAAATATCCAACTCTAACTCATTTCATAAACAAAATATAATCAAAAGTATGTAATAAGTTGTGAGAATAGTTGGTTTGACTAAGCTAGGAGGTGAATTAAGGCCAATTAAGGCCCATATAATTACTCAATAATGAGGCTCATCATCACCCCCCTACTGAAAGTGTTGCTCATCCTCTGAGCAACTTAGTCAATGTCCATGTCCTTCATGGCTCTGGTAGCCTCTCTGAAATCCCATTCTTTTGTTGTGGTCTCTTCTTCTTGTTTATAGAAACCTTCTTTCCTTTCTACTTCTTCTCATTGCATGTGTTCCTCTTCTTCTTTTCTCCCTTCTAGCATCCCTAGGAATAGTCGTGGACTGAGTTTTAGGCCTATCCAATTGACCTTCAACCTTTGCATTGATTGCTTATACATAGGTGTCCCGTTGAGTGCCTCTCTCAACCTTTGAGGGAAGTTATATTCTCTGATCTTCAAGTCATCTGGCAGTGTTTCATCTCCTTTAGCAGGCATGTATATTATCATCTCCTAGCAGCCTAAACATATCCTTAAAATGTGAAATTGCTTGCTCTTGGGCAGTAAGCTATCTAAGTGCTAGCTAGGGATTATTTGCAATTAGATTATGGGTGATGATTAGGGCCATGGGATTTGATTGTTCAGCTATGATGAAAAGAGGTTCATTTTGCTCTCAGGCCAATATTCTTTTCATCTTTGCAGCTCTTGACTCCTCATGGTTCCTCCATGATGCCAAAGCTATTAATTGTAGATCACCTAGCTCTGCATTAGGATCCCAAATATTCATGTCTATGAGGGCCATGTTGTGCAAGTAAAACTCAGCCATTTTGGCCTTATCTTCTAGTGCACTTTGATCACGAAGATCAATAAATTGCCTGCAGTCATGAAATGGCATGGTGCTCCTTTGTGCTAGTGTTTTAATATGAAATTGCAGCCATTGTTCTCTAAGGTAAGGAGTATATGATTTAGTTGGCATCCTACACTGGATGGCCTCCAATGAAAGGCTGGCCATACATGCTAGCTGGTTTTCCTTTTCCTGCAGTTGTCCTCTATGTTTTTCTTATCTTCTTCCTTTTATTATTCTTTCTCATCTCCATCAGTTTCTTCTTATGTTTCAACATCATCCTCCTTGTGTTTCAGCATGTTCCTCTGTATTAGTTTCTTTTTTATTCATCTCATCCCATCTAGCTCTGTATCTTCTTCTTGTTTTGCCTCCTCCTCACTGACAGAAGGAATAACATCATAGATGAGGGTTTTGATGTCATCCTCTGTTGGTAAGTCTCTGAAGACTGACCATTTTATAGGGATCCTGAGGTTTTGGAGGGCATCCTCAATGAGGATCCTGATCAACCCATGGTGAACTAACTTTTGGGAATTTCCTTCCTTTACTTTGTTGCTGGAGTCTATGAGTGATTGCATCAAGAAATAGGGTATGCTAAGTCTTTGGTGCGCTGGTGTTTCTACCCCAAATCTTAGTTCTTCAAGCATCCTCAAATGGTTGCCATAAAAATATTATATCTATGGACTGTTGAATTCTCTTTTGCCTTATTAAATAATTTCCTTTTTGCCACTTCTTCGCTTATAAACCAACTACCTCTTAACCTTTACAAATTTTGATCAAATGATGCATATGAGTGAGTGAGTCGGATACTTACCTACGGTCTTGATGCCATGCTGCAGCTGTCAAAGATCAGAGGTGCTGCTGATGGTTATTCTTCTTCCTCCTTTGCTGCCTGTTGATGGTTTATTAGCTTTTGCAGGTGTTTGTGACTGAAGATTTGATGTTGTTGTTGTTACTATGGAGCTCTTGGATCTGATGCTATTACTACTATGGAGCTCTTGGCTTTGATGCTACTGCCGATGTGGAGCTCTTGGATTTGATGTTGTTGCTGTTGTGGAGCTCCTAGATTACCACTTGCCAATGTTTGGTGTCTCCCTTAGAATTTATTGATAATGTTGTTGGCTGGTGTTGTGAGGATGTTGTAATGAATGGACAGAGGGAGTAGGATTGTATGTGAATGCAGGAATGATGGTAATGGTTGAGGTGATTCTGTTAGAAAATGCAATCTTCACCTAAATTGAAGCAATGAAGTGAAAAACAATAGAATTGATGGAGGGATGCATGGTAAGGAGTGGAGGAGATGAATATATGTGAGGCAGGGTTCCCTCCGGATCTTCACTTTGCTCCTTGCTTGTCTTTTTCACCCACCTACAAATAACAATTATGTTTTTTTCTTTTATTATTATATTCCTTCTAAAGAAACACCTAGGTTGCCTCAGAGAGGCTTTCACCCTAGATATTTGCCCTAGGCGCCTCAAGGAAGGTTTTCACCCAGGGATCTTCTTACTCTTTTTCATTTTTCTCATCCTTGGGCTGCCTTATGAGTTTCTCAACCCAAAGATGAGACTCATGTGCCTCATGGAGGTTTTCACTTGAATCCTTATTCTTTTGTTTTTTCCTTTTTCATTGACCTGATGAGGGAGGAGCTAGAACTTGCTCTACCATCATCACTATCTTATTGATACTCTCAATGAACTCTTGTTTTGATAAAGGCCTCTTGTACATTTTCAATCTATGTCCATTAACTAACAATGGAATGGATTCCTCATCAATAGTCCAGATTTGCACTGAACCATTGTCATGATATCTTTCCACCACATAAGGTCTGAGCCATCTTGTCCTTAGCTTGACCTTGAAGTCTTTAAACCTGGAATCATATAACAATGCCCAGTCTACTTCTTGAAATTGCTTCTCCTTGATGTGCTTGTCATGCCAGATCTTCCTCTGAAGCTGAACTATCTCTATATGTAGGAGGGCCTACATTCTAAATTCATCCAAGCCATTCAAATGTAACTACCTTTCTTTCTGTGCATGACTGAGATCTAAATCTAGCTGGGCTGCCATCCTCAATGTGTTATATTCAAATTCAATGGACAACACAACCTTTTTACCATAGACCATCTCATAGGGTGTAAATCTAGTGGTGGTCGTCCATGTTGTATTATAGGCCTAGGTGGCCTCAACTAGTCTCTCTGCCCAATCCTTCCTGCTGCTGCTCACTACCTTGGTTAAGATGTTCTCCAGTGCCCTATTGGTCACCTCCACTTGCCCATTAGCTTGTGGATGATAAGGATTGGAGGTCCTATGCTTGATTTTATGATGGCTGAGCAGTTCTTCAATCATGCTAGAGGTAAACTAGTTGCCTTGGTCTGTGACTAGCTCTCTAGGGTACCCAAATTTGTAGAATATATTCTCCCTTAGGAACTCAACAACCTTCTCTTCTATTGTTGCCTTAATTGCCTTGGTTTCAGCCCACTTAGTCAAATAATCAGTGCACACAATGATGTGTTGTTTTTGCTTTGAAGGAGGGTTGATAGGCCCAATGAAGTCCATGCCCCACTTGTCAAATGGCTCGAAAGTCACTTCAGGTTGTAGGGGAATTTCATCTCTTGGAGTAGGCTTTCCCATCTTATGGCACTGATCACATTGACTAATATACTTTTTCACATCCTGATGAAGAGTAGGCCAATAATAGCCTGCTTCCAACACTTTGAATGTTGTCCTTTTTGCTGCAAAGTGACCTCCACAAGGCCCATCATGACAGGTTAGAAGGATGTCAAAGACTTCCTCTTCCCTTACACACCTTCTCATGATTTGATCTTGGCCAAGTTTGAACAGATTTCCCCCAATCCAGGTGAAGGGGGCGCTCTTTCTGACTATCTTGCTCTTTTCTTTGGACGACAAGTTTGGTGGGAACTGTGTTGATACCAGATAGTTTTCTATATCAGCAAACCATGGGGAGAGAACTAAAATAGCAAACTAATGCTCATTTGGTAACCGGTCATCCACCATTCCTTCTTCATCTACAGGCAGATTCATTCTAGATAGAAAGTCAACAACAACATTTTCCTTGCCAGGCTTATCAACAATAGTTAGATCAAACTGTTGTAATATAAGCAACCATCTTATGATTCTAGCATTCACAACTGGTTTGTTCATTAAATATTTGATTGCAACATGATTAGTATGCACAAATGTTTGATAGTCTGTAATGTAATGCCTAAATTTTTTCAATGAATGCACAACATCCAGGAGTTCCTTTTCAGTCACAATATGGTTTAGCTAAGCCTTTGATAGGTTCTTACTGATAAAATAGATGGCATAGGGGAATTTCTCCTCTTCTTGACCTAAGGTTTCTCCCATGGCTTTGTGTGAGGCATCAACATGAATATGAAAAGGGAGGGCCCAGTTTGGGCCTCTAAGGATTGGTGCAGTGGTTAACTTACTCTTTAGAATTTCTAAGGCCTCTTGACAGCTCTTTGACCATATAAACTTAGAATCTTTGGCCAACAATCCAAACAAAGGAGAGGCCAACTTGTTGAAGTCCTTTATGAATCTTCGATAGTATCTAGCCAATCCTAAGAAACTTTTGACATCTATATGCTTTTGTGGAGGTGGGACCCTTTGAATGATTGTTATTTTGCTTAGGTCCACCTACAATCCTTGCTGAGATATTGAATGACCTAGCACAGTCCCTTCAGTCATTAAGAATTCACACTTTTCTGGACTGAGAGATAGATTCATTTCAATGCATTTGTGTAATACTTTGCCTAGGTTAGTCAGGGCTTCTTGGAAATCACAGCCATAAGGTGTAAAATCATCCATATAGATTTCCATAGCATCATGTACTAATTCAGCAAAAATACTTAAGACTGCTCTCTGGAAAGTGGCAGGAGCATTTCATAGGCCAAAAGGGAGGACCCTATAGGAAAAAGTACCCCAAGGACAGGTGAAGGTGGTCTTATCCTGGTTGGGCAGATTTGGATTTGGTTGTACCCATTGAATCCATCTAGGAAAGAGAATAACTTCTTCCTTGCCAGGCCATCTAGCACTTGATCAATGAAGGGTAGGGGAAAATGATCCTTCTTTGTGGCTTTGTTCAGCTCCCTATAATCAAGAAAATCCTCCACTTCCCATTTTTCTTGGGAACCAACACTAAAGGAGAGACCCACTCACTGCCTGAGATAGGGTAAATGAATCCTGCATCTAACAGTTTTTGCAGTTCTTCTTTAACTATGTCTTTGAGAGCTGGATTCATCCTCCTTTATGGTTGCCTGACTGGCCTGCAACCTTCTTTGATGTATATGTGGTGAGTAAACACTAAGGGGTGTACTTCCTTCATTTCCTTATAACTCCAAGCGAAGGATTTTAGGTTCTCTCTCAACATGTGGCATAAATTTTCCTCTTCTAAAGCAGAAAGAGATGGGTTAATGTTCAAAGTCTTCAGTAGGCCAAATTCTATGGTTTTGACACGGGGTGGGTTGGAGTTGGCCAAGAATAAGTCAATTGGATGATTGTTCTGGGCTTCCCTTACTTCTTCTTCTAATGGCAGTGAACTAGGAGTTGGACTTTGTAGCAGATGTTCAATTAAATCATCCTCATCTTGCTATCCTCCTCCTATGATTGCTTCCAAGGTATAAATTTGGGCAGAATAAACCTCATCCTTGTTGGCTAGTTGAATTGTTTATTGATTAAACAATCAAGTACCACATTAATTGTCAACCTGGGGAAGTCTTTTTATTCCAAAGGCTACCGCGTATTGTATGTACTTAATTCTAAAAGCATTAAGAGTTGTAGTATACGTGATTCTTACGCTAAGTTGTCACAGTACTGATAAAATAAAAGTAATTAATTAAGATTACAAATCTGGAAAGCAAAGAGATGGATGCTCTGTTGGCAGAGGATCAGGACCCTATCCTCCAAGTGAGGACGTTCAGCACCTGCCCCTGTAATCAGATTGCTAATACACACTGCATTCTAATTCACCGGTGAAATAAACTTGCACAACTTCAAGCAATTAATGAAACAGAGTACTAGCAAAACGAAAATACCAGAGGCAATGCTACAGAATCCAAACAAAGTATCAACAGAAAGAAACTATCACGCACTTACACACTTGACAGAAAAGTAAATGGGTGAATCTTGTGAGGAAGGTGGGCCCAGT